>PVJS01010397.1:11377-48186 GCA_004027185.1 Glis glis | reverse complement strand
GAGAGAGAGAGAGAGAGAGAGAGAGAGGGAGGGAGGGGGAGAGAGAGAGAGAGAGAGAGCGCTGAGGCTGGCCGGAACCCGGATCCTCTGGTCTCTGCCTCCCAAAGTACTGGGATTACAAGCGTGCGCCACCACACCCGGCTTTGTGCTTTACTTTTGATACATAAAGTATGTCTCCTTATTTGGTCTTACATCTAGTGTTTATAAAATCAAGAGGAATGGCCTAATTAGTGTTTCTGCCAACTTAAAGTGCAGGTTTTATTGTAGAGCATACTTTTCAGTGGGGTGAGGAATATCAGGAGCACAAGTGCTTCTAAGCTTTGTAAAAAAAAATGTGGATTCTTTTTATTGAGATTAGCTTTGACTTTTTATTGTTTTAATTTTCTTTAGACAATAGCATTGTTTATCTGGAATTCTCTTCCAAACCCCATTTACAAAGCAAAAAGGAGAGTAGCAAATACAATTTATTGAGCACTTACGTGCACCGTGTGCAGGTTGTGTACTACACAAGGGCACCAGCACTTCTTGGGTGGCATGGTCTACATATTAGACATCATGGATTTGCATATTTATAAAGAGAATTTTCCAGCAGATGGCAGTAAAGTGTCTTGCTTTAGCAAAATAAGACTATTACAATAATTTCTGCCAGATAGAACTAAAGTGTCTTGAGGCCCAGGCACATTTTCAATTTACACAAAGATATCTTATAAACGAATGGTGGTGCTGCCTTACTCCATGCCAACCTGCGTTGGGTCCCTCATGGGTCCTCAGGGTCCTAGAGGTGGGTGTCATCAAGTAACTTGCCCAAGGCTGCTGACTCAGGGCATAGTAGAGTTTTGCGATTGGAATGTGAGTCTCTACTCCGTTGTCTTCCACACTACACTATGAAATTTCAGAACACTTCGACCTAGGAATTTGAAGAGATGACCATGGCCAGAAAGCTGGCCTGGCCTCGTCAGCCAAGTGCCCGTAAGCCCTGGGTCTCAGTCCACCTTGCCATGACTTCCACCATGTGCTCACCCGTGCTGGGTGACACAGGGGACTGAGGAGAACAGGGCACACTTCACTCATCCATGAAAAAAGATCACACTTGAGTTAATGAAGATAAAAATGGGGAAATGATGGCATTCGCTTTGGCCCTTTAATGACATTTGTATGATTTAACTAGACTGTATGTGCAACAGAAATATGGAAAATGGAGAACTCAATGCAGATTCCAATAGTTCTCAAGGGGTTGGACTAATTTATACCCCAAAGTACTTTGAATAAACACCATCAGTAATGCATATTTTATATTTTAGTATAAATTTTAGCACAAGTACATTAGCACAAAATTTATATACATGGAGAATCATTTAAGAATTTGTATTTGTACATTCTTTAATGTACAAATTCTATGCCAAACCACTGTGCAATAATGATATATTAATATAATAGTCTTGACCCAGCACTCAGTTTTTCAAATCTACTATAAAAAATATATCAATTATGAATAAAAGGAACCCAGTTATATTTTATATTGATCCCTAAATTAATCACTGAGAAAAACTTTTCCCTAAACTCACTGAAATAAACAAAAAGTAAAAATTCTGTTCTCTCTAAACAAGCAAACTGTTGTAACTTCTTATCTTGAAATTCATGTATATCCTGAGCACATTTTTCCAATTTTTTTCTATCTGTCCAAGGCATAGACAGCTATTTGGAATTACATTAACTTGTTAATGACAATTCTTTTCTGGGTTCTGAGATCTGGAGTGCTGTTTTTGCTTTTTTTTATTTTACTTATTTTTGTATTGTCTAAAGTTTTTTTATATATTACTTATTGGTATTTACAAAAACAATAACACCCACCATTCTTTAAAGCAGTATCACTGAATATGTATCTAATTTTATGGCCTACAAGGTCTTTTCAGAATAAAATAACCTAAGAATTCAGATTTCTACAAAAATAAGTGCATAGAAAAATCTAATTTTAAAAGTCAAAAGTCTTTTAACCAACTGGTAAGTGCAGTAGTAGAGATAAGGCTTGCCCCTTGATCCTTTAAAAATTAACACTTCCTAAACAGTGAATTCTGTGGCAAAATAAGCCTCAACATTTGGGGGCACCTATCTTAATCAAAGGGCTGGCTATTTGATAACACAACAGAAACATTCTTCATTTTTTCAAGGTTAGTTTCTGAACTTGACATCTTAGAGACAGCCTCACCCAGGGATTTAAGGCCAGGGTGTTTGTTAAACAGGACCTCAACTCAAGTTTAGAAACAAACAAATCTTTTATTCTTTCTTTAAAGGAAAGGGGTTTCTTTTGAGAGGAGAGGGTTAGAAAAACAGGTCAACGTTCTGTAAATATGAGGTTATTATTTGTTTTTAACGCTGAATTAAATATGCCTGTTTGTGTTCAGTGTCGTGTGGCTATTTCACTCCCTGTGTCTGGGAAATTGTGTTTATATTAGAAAACTCCATGAGGGCAGGAAATATGTAGTTTTTCTTTATTATAAATCATCTGGTTTAAACTCGACTCATCTAAAAGTGTAGGGCATTGGAGGGGGCAGGGCATACTGCACAACTGTTGGCCAAAATGTGTAACCTGCCATTGACAGATTTCCTATAAATCACCTGGCAGATTTGTCTAGAATGGAACAGGGCAAAATTGTTGCAGGTTATCTTCATAAGCATCTTTTGAGTAAGCTGAGCAAGTATTATCACCCTTACTACTTAGCAGACACTAGTGACGAGAACCCAGGTTTTCAACACCTCATTTCAGCACCGACTCATTTCCCCCTATTCCCACAGCAGGTGAACTGGCTGCCTCTGTACTAACAGAGTTCAATCAATTATTCTCCTGAACCAAAGTCCTAAATGCAGCTCACATTAAGTGAAAGGTCCTAATAATAGCTGAATTTTAGATAAACTGCAGGGGGTAGAGAACAGCAGGGCAGGGTTTGTGTACACAGAGATCGGAATTAACAAAATTCAAGCCAGGGATGAAAATATCAGAGAATATCATTAATGAGAAACACTTTTTTTACTCTAACACAAGTGAAAATTTTTTTATGTTTAAAAAAAATCTCAGATTTTTCAAAAGGTGAAGAAAGCTTCATATTGCTTAAAGTTTTATGTCAAGAAACACTTCAAAACATAAATTTTCCAAATTGTGTATGATCAAGTTATAAACACAGCTAAATACTGCTGGACATTCTATTACTTTCTCAGTTTAGCTCTGTTTGGTAAGCATGACATGATGCATGACGTGAAAAACGCCAAGTACAAAGTACAACAGCAAGAGACGTAATAGGTCACTCACCATTTCAGGAACATCTGAGGAGGCTTCAACCCAGAAAAAATAATTTCTTTACCAACACAGTCATCTAAGAAAAATAGTCTTAATGAAAAAAATGAAATCTACTTTCATTTTGTCAGATCACTGAAAGGCTTATAAACTGGAAAGGAGAAAGGAAAACTACAAAACCAGGAATAAAAATTACACTTTCCTGTGCAATGAGTCCAGTTGCTGCAGGACAACAAAACAGGCCTGAGGAAGTATTTAAAAATGAAGTCAGGGGCTGGAAGTGTAGAACACAATGAACACAATGAACACAAGTTTAGCATTCCCAAGACCCCTAGGTTCAATCCCCAGCACCAAACAAACATACAAAAAAAAAAAAAATCACTAGCAATTCTAGCCTTATTACATAAGGAAAAAAGAAATGGGGCAATCTGGGGTGTATTGAGGTTTTAAAAGACACATCAAACTATGCACTGTTGGGAAAGAATGATGACAAAGATAAACCCAGAAAAACGCCAAAAATAAATGGTTATGTTCTTTTTTTGGGGGGGGGGATAAAGTCCAAGAAGGAAACCTTGAAAACAAAGCCAGACTGAACCCATTGCAGCCTGGGGACTCTGTTACCATTCACCTCCTCTTTGGCCTCCCAGAGAAATCACTGTAAGTAATACCCCTTAATCAAAAGACGCACATCTACCAACCAACCGAGACTCCTACATCCAATCACAGATTCCCCAAGGTCAGAAAAACACTAGACAGGAAAAATAAAAAGGACAGTTCTAATATTTTTATTTAAAATTTTATTGAAATATAGTTTTACAGTTTCCTAAGTGAAAATGAATGTAAAGTCTGAGCCTGATGGTATTCTTTTCAATTTATTCCTTAAAGCCCTGAAAATGCCACTTTTGAAATTTGAGAAAGTGAACAACCTAGGACAAGGGAATACTGATGCCACTTTTTACCTGTCTACTTCCTTGTATTTTCATGAGTAAAGTGAGCCCCATGATGGGTAAGGAATGCTTTAGGAAGAATGAAGAGAACTTCTGAAATTTGTGATAAAGAGAAGAGTTTCCTAAATCCTTAGGAAAACCTGACAGGTTATCCATAAATTCTTATGCGTTTATTGTTAACATCATTATTATTATTATTATTATTATTATTATTATTATTAGCTTAATGCATTTATGTAACCAGCATTAGAGTCTCTTTCGAGGGCCCAGTATTGCTGTTATCAGTTTCCTCTTTCAACTGTTTCCCTTCTATATCCTACAAAGTAACCCGCAAAGCCAGTTTTCCTTGTCTATGCCTATGAGGAATTGGCCAAAATAACTAAGGGTTTTTGAACACCATCTCTCATCTGTCTCTAGTTGGAGGTGTGTGTGTGTGTGTGTGTGTGTGTGTGTGTGTGTGTGTTAATAGAACAATAACAGATGCCTTAAATCCTTTAATGTCTTAAAATCTACCTTTAGAGTAAATCCTATGCATGCAAATGACTATGAATAGTTCCTCATGTATTCAAGCTACTAATTTTTAAAGGATTGCATAAATTCACATTGAATAAATCTAGTGTACTTAATTCAAATATTTAGAACTTTAGCAATTATTATTCATAAGTACTCTGCTGTGAATTTTAATACAAAAATGTAACTTTGTTTAATTAGTAAGTGGTTGATAGCTGTCCACCCTCTGCAGAAGTATATCGGAATATCCAGGGGAATAGTACCTGGAAAAGAAAATTTGCTATTAGATACTTATTAAAGATTCAGCACAGCAGACACAAGAGTCCATATAAGGAATTCATCTGAAATAATTTGGTGAGTGAATCCTCATATATACACTGCATAATTACGTTCCAACAGTGTTTTATGCATAAGTTTAGAGACTATCAAGGCAAGGAAGAAAATACCAATTCACAACACTGTGGTAGAGAAGTAGTAAAACATTTAAGGGATATAAATGTAATGGCAAAGACAATGTTTCCAAGCAAGAGCCTCCAATCCAATGACAATATTATATTACAGACACTTTATTATATCAAGAGAATAATGTTGCTTTGAGGATTACAATTAAGAGATTTTTCATAAGCTAGACTACACAGCCTATCATCATAAATTCCACATTCTGATTAGAAATCTTTTTTTTTTTTGGTACTGGAGATTGAACCTAGAGGCATTCTACCTCTGAGCTACACCCCAAGCCCTATTTTGTTTTTTCATTTTGAAATAGGATCTTGCTAAGTTACTGTGCACTGCTGGCCTCAAACCTGCGATTCTCCTTTCTCAGCCTTCCAAGTACTGGGATTACAGGCATGCACCACCACACCCAGCTTAGAAATCATTTCTTAGTGTATGTTTTAATCATAACTGGTCACCCGCAAAAACAAAAACTGGGGGGAGTATAATTCACATTGAAGAAGTATATAATAAGTGGTTGACAAATAATTATATCACATAAGCCTAGGAAATTAATCATTTTCATTGGCTCTTGGGCATAGTTAATACTATAAATTTATTTTTAAAATTGAACATTTTATAAAATACTTAGTATACAAGTATTAAATATATTAATGCATTGTGGGATGTTTGATATGCCTTGGAAAGAATTTACATGCATATATAAACATGTCAAATAAAATTTAACAGACATTCTAGAATATAATAAATGGGCTTGAAAATTGAAAGAAATTTCCAAAATACTTACTGAAAATAATTAAGCCTCTGAAAGTGTTTTATCTAGATAAAACCTAACATTAGGGACTTGCTTTTGTCTTTGTTCATTATTTTTAACTATGCCTAGATGCTTGACTTAAAACTCGTAACTTGTACACACTATACATTTTTTCCATAATTTGTTAAGTTGAGGTGGACAAAACAGAGATGAATTTTATCAATAATGTGCTTATACACAGCAATTGTTAAACAAAACATACATATGTACATAAAAAGCTACCTTAAAGAATGTTTCTCTTTCAAAAACCTGCTATATTGAAGAAAATTCTTTCAACAGTGAGTTACTTCAAAGTATTCTTGGAATTCATAACTGTTTCTCATTCCCTCTGAGTTAGTCAGAAATTTTAAATTAGGCCTTACATTTCTAGGCCTTATAGTGTAAAACACATGATAGGTATGTTTTATATAAATGCAAAAGGTATGCCAGGTGTGGTATTGTATGCCTGTAATCCCAGCTACTTGGGAGGTTGAGCAGCAGGATTGCAAGTTCAAGGCCAGCCTAGGCAACTTGGCAAGCCTCTACAACAAAATCAAAATAAAAAGGGGTTGGGGATATAGCTGAGTGGTAGAGTGCTTGCTTAGCATGCATGAGGCCCTGGGTTCAATCTCTAGTACTGTAAAAAAAAAATAATAAAATAAGTGCAAGAGGTAGACTTTTTAAATATATATATATTTTTTTTTTGTGGTACCGGGGATTGAACCCAGGGGCGTTCTACCTCTGCGCTACACCCCCGGCCCTATTTTTTTATACTTTATTTTGAAACCGGGTCTCATGAAGTTGCGGAGAGCCTCACTAAGTAGAGAGAGAGAGAAAGAGAGAGAAAGGGAAAGAGAGAGAGAGCTGAGGCTGGCCGCGAACCCGGATCCTCCGGTCTCCGCCTCCCAAAGTACTGGGATTACAAGCGTGCGCCACCACGCCCGGCAAAAAAATCTTTAAAAATTGTTCTGTTTTATATGGTAGCCACATGTGGCTATTGAGCACTAGAAATGTGGCTAGTGTGTTTGAGAAACTAAATTTTTTACATTTAATTAAAATTTTAAAACTGACAATTCAATTATTGGAAAATATTTAGGTGTATTTGGAATAATTTGTGAGTTTACTTTTCTTTTTCAAATATATAAATTTTAAATAATTTAAATGCAGGTCATATATTTAAATATTATTTATTATACAAATTCATATAATCTGAATACAAGTCATGTATTTCTAATAAAATTTAGCTTCTGAATTAAGATGTGCTAGAAGTGGCAAAATATTATAAAAATATAAAATAATTCATTTATAATTTTTATATTGATTACCAGTTGAAATTATAACTTTTGGATATATTAGGTTAACAAAAATATATCATTAAAATATATTTACCCTGTTTCATTTTACTTTTTAAATATGGCTACTAGAAATTTTTTTTGTGTGTGTGGTACTGGGGATTGAACCCAGGGGCGTTCTACCTCCACGCTACACCCCCGGCCCTATTTTTTATACTTTATTTTGAAACCGAGTCTCATGAAGTTGCGGAGGGCCTCACTAAGTAGAGAGGGGCGGGGGGAGAGCTGAGGCCGGCCACGAACCCAGATCCTCCGGTCTCTGCCTCCCAAAGTACTGGTATTACAAGCGTGCGCCACTACGCCCGGCCCTAGAAAATTTGAAATTATATATATGGCTCAGATTATATTTAATTTTGTTTTTTAGAAAATTGAATTGAAAGCTGGGCATGGTGGCGCACACTTGTAATCCCAGTACTTGGGAGGCTGAGACAGGAGGATCACAGGTTTGCGGCCAGCCTCAGCAACTCAGCGAGGCCTTCAGCAACTTAGTGAGTCCCTATTTCAAAATAAAATATAAAATAGGACTAAGGGTATAGCTCAGAGGTAGATGCCTCTGGGTTCAATCCCCAGTACCACAAAAAAATAATAATGATGATGATGTAATTTTATTTTATTAATAAAAGATTTTACTAATTCCTTCATTTAGTGGTTTCATACATATTTTATGTTAAATAAAAGTATTTGTATATTTTATATATAGTAATTATATGTTGTGAAATACTACTCCTTTGATATAAACATTAATATTTTCAAAGCTGTTTTATTGGTCAAGTATTAAATTATTCTTTAGGTCAAGTAGTTCTCATAAGCCTCCCAAAAGTACATAAACTTGTAACTCTAAAATGAAGCAATTTGCTAGCTGAATATATGTGAATAGAAAACAAAATTTAATCTTAAAATTATTTTTGTGCTCTTAAAATCAATGTTACCAAATGTATTCAAAACCATTGGCATTAAATAGGAAGAATAAACTGATAAAATTATAATGTATATAAGTATATGTTACTAACATGTAAGTTTTAAAAACTAGAATTTATATTTCCTAATATTAATAGAGAAAAGAAACAAGTGTAAAATTTTAGAATGTAAATAAATATGCCTTTTATTCTGCATGCTCTGTGGGCATTTTTCAAGACTCAGTTGTTTAAGCCATTCTATTTTTCTTGGTAACATTTCTTCTATTTCTTTGGGGTTTAATGGTATAGGTTTCCGTTAGGCTTACGAGGCTTAGGTTTAATGCTCTGTAAATCAACTTCATTTAAAAATTTTTAAATCTGGGCTGGGGGTGTAGAGCACTTACCTAGAATATCTGAGGCTCTGGATTTGATTGTTTTGCACAGCAATAAATAAATGATAGTAATAATTTTTTTTTTGCAGTACTGGGGATTGAACCCAAGAGCATTCTACTTCCGAGCTACACCCCCACCCCTATTTTTTTTTTTTTTGCGGTAGTGGGGATTGAACCCCGGGGCATTCTACCTCCGAGCTACACCCCCAGCCCTATTTTTTATCCTTTATTTTGAAACCCAGTCTCACTAAGTTGCGGAGGGCCTCACTAAGTACCTGAGGCTGGCAGCGAACCCGGATCCTCCGGTCTCCGCCTCCCAAGTGCCACCACGCCCGGCTTCCCATCCCTATTTTTTATTCTTTATTTTGAAACAGGGTCTCACTAAGTTGTAGAGGGCCTCACTAAATAGAGGCTGGCTGCGAACCTGTGATCCTCTAGTCTCAGCCTCCCAAGTACTGGGATTATAAGCGTGCGCCACCACGCCTGGCAGTAATAATAACTTTGAACATAGCTTCACATTACACTGAGATACCCACATATCATAAATAATATTATTTGTATTTTTTTGCATTTAGATAGTAACTTTCTTTTTGTTACTCAGCATCTCTTTTCTACTTGTAACTCTCCCATTACTGTAAATGTGAGTTTAACAAAAGTAATATGGTGGTACTCGCCTGTAATCCCAGTGCTTGGGAGCTGAGACCAGAAGATCCAGGTTCACGGCCAGCCTCAGTTACTTAGTGAGGCCCTCCGCAACTTAGTGAGACCCTGTTTCCAAATAACGAATAAAAAATAGGGCTGGGGTGTGTAGCTCGGAGGGAGAATGCCCCTGGGTTCAATTCCCAGTAACAAAATAAATAAATAAATAAATAAATAAATAAATAAATAAATATAATGCAGGGAACTGTGAAAAGAATCTATAAGCCTCTTCTAAATCAGATGTTCACAATTTAAAAACTGTTGGTTTAACTTGAACCCTGAATTTGGTTATTCTTTAGAAAAGCATATATTAAATTAGTACGTGAATGTCTTAAATGACATTCGACTGATTTGGAAATGTGTGTGTCAGTGAGAACATAATTTAATTTGAAGGGGGTTAAAAAGAGGGAGAGAAGTAAGGGTACATAGACCTCAGGTACTATTTCAAAGTTCACATTTTGACACAGTGGATATAAAATGTAGATTTGAAAACCAAAAAGCTACATTATAATATTGAACTGCTCAAAGTCCATTCTCCCTACCTCACAATTTCCTCTGGGTAACAATTGTTGATACTGTTGATGTATTCTTGAAGGAGAGAACCAGGTTCTGCTTTTATCTCTTGAACCTTTTTAAGTCCACCGCTTGTTACAAAAAGTCTCCGAGCTTTGCTATCATGCGGCAGCACCTTGAGAATTGAAACACATAAAAATGTCAGCTCATCTTTTCTAAGTTAGATTATTGCTATTGAAAGGCAATAACATAGCTGAGAAAATGTAGAAGAAAATGTATGCCCAATATATTTATAACAGAATGAGCCCAAATCTGCAGATGACTGGAAGGGAAATGCTGCCTGTGTAGAAGCATATTCACTTTTGATGGGGTAGAGACAACAGAGGTCAGGAATACCAGCAACGGCAATGGCGAGCCACTCGCAAGTGTAAAACATGGAGTTCACACCCATTCGAGGTCTCTCCACTACTGACAAAATTAAAGGCAAGACAAGGCACAAGGGCCCTCTGGGACCCAGTTCCCAATTCCCTCCAGCCTCCTCACCTGCCAATGTCTACCCTAGATGTTGTTTCGGTAACAATGCATGCGCACCACACCATTTCCTGTTTTGTTCCCGCTGTCTCCTCTCCCTAGAAGGCCTCACACACACCACGAGCCTCCCCTCTTTGGCCTGGTTAAATCTTACTCGTGTTTAAGACTCAGCTCAAGTGTTATCTCGTTTAAGAAAATACAAAATTGTGCCTGAGTAAATAGTCGCAAAGGTTCATTTGTAAGAATGCACAATGTGAGGTACCGTCTTTTCTTGACATGGGCTTTGTAACTTCCACAAGACCCACTGATTTTTATTTTCTTAATGTTAACTCTTAACAGCCTAGTGTTTATTTTCATAGTACGTTCAATAAAACTGGAGTATCTTGCTCATTAGACTAAACAAATACAAAATGAAACTTTCAGAAATAATGTCATCTACTCATTTTTAAGAGCTGATGACTCTCTATAGATGGCCAACTCAGCCTCTTACCCCTTCTCCCTCTGAGATGACCAAATTAGCTAATCAACTTCTTATTCAGCACCCAAGAGTACACAAAAGTGAAGGCTTGAGCCGGGCGTGGTGGCACACACTCGTAATCCCAGTACTTGGGAGGCTGAGACCAGGAGGATCGCAGGTTCGAGGACAGCCTTGACAACGGCGAGACTCTCAGCAACCTAGTGAGACCCTGTTTCAAACTAAAAGATAAAATAGGGCTTGGGGTGTGACTCAGAGGTAGAATTCCCCTGGGTTCAATCCCCAGTACCACACACACACACACACACACACACACACACACACACACACAAGAAGTGAAGACATGGATTGATTTCCCTCGTGCAGAGTAATTTAGCCTTTTTCTCTGCATTATTTGGTTAGGTAGTAGGCTTGTCAGGTGGGCATGCCATTGTATCTCCTATATCCCATATAACTAAGAGAAAGAATGTTTCATTATTTTCTTGAGAGAAGAAATAGAGCATAGGGGTCTAGTACACAGAACTGTATCCAGAGGTGGCTCCCGCAATAGAAAGCCTGCTTTACAGTAGCTATGGGGCTTGAGGGTCACCACGGAGACAGTCAGAGAACCGGAAGCTGTTAGAAGAGTCTAGAGCCGGGCGTGGTGGCGCATGCTTGTCATCCCAGGACTTGGGAGGCTGAGACAGGATGATCGCAGGCTCGCAGCCAGCCTCAGCTACTTAGCGAGGCCCTCCGCAACTTGGTGAGACCCTGTTTCACAATAAAAAATAAAATAGGGCTGGAGGTGTAACTCAGAGGTAGAATGCTCCTGGGTTCAATCCCCAGAACCATAAAAAAAAAGTTTATCTATTAGATGAGTGCTTAAAACTAGGCCTACTTAACTAGAGGGCCTACTTTAAAAGTTAGAATACATAGTTTTTATTCATTATTTGTAGAAATGTAGTATACAAACAGTAGTACCTCATTTATGTAGCATTGTAACTGACCATTCAAGTGAATTTGCCCTCCTCCATAATTAAAAAAATTAATTAGCCTTAATCATTGTTTTATTTCTTAAAAACAACTTTTTGGTTGTTTTTGTTTTCACTTTTTGAGTGCTTAATATGTGCCTGAGATTGAGCTAACCTTCATATCTCATTTCATCTTTACAATGATCCTGTGAAATAAGAACTATTATTATTACCATTTTATGGGTAACCAAACTAAAGTTTAGCAAGGTCAAGACTTCGTTAAAGAATGAGAGCTACTGCACAGGAAACCCAGGCACTCCAGCTCTGAGCCTGCGTGCACAACCACTGTGGCATACGGCTTGCTCAGGCCCCATCTTCTGGAGTCACAGATATGGAGCACAGTTTAACCAGTTCTTGAGAGCGCAGGTGGCTGTCCTGCCCATCAGTGACTGTAATGCTGCCATCCTCTTCCGTCCCTGGCCATCAGCAGTCAGGTCTGCTCACAGAGCCCACTTCAAGCAGCTTGACCTCTCTACCTTACTACCATTTGTTATCACTTAATCTGCAATGATCTAAAAAATATGACAGCTACATTTGTTAAAATTGTTCATAAAAAAGTCAGTATGCTCCAAATGACTGTCTGAGAGCATCTCAGTTAAATGCATGGACTTTGTGAAAAATTTCTCAGTGGTTCAGAGACCTTTTTCTCTTCTTCATAAGATCTTTGCCATGTTCTCCGGTGAATGAGATTAAAAGACACTGGGAACATTATTAGAAGTTACTTATCAATATAAATTATCTGATTATGAGGCTTTTATGTGTTGACATACTCTTTACTTCCTGAGAACACTTAAAATGTCAGTACAGAGGCTATAAGAAAAATGTTGAAAAGGATGACATGTTTCATTTATATGTGGACTTAATTACCCTGTGTTACCCCTGTCAGTATGGATTGGTGAGAGTTACGTAGTGAAACCCAGACCCCATTTTACAGAAGAAAAGAAGCTAACAGAAAAGAGAAGAGGAAAACAAAGGCAACATTTTTATTTCCATGCCCTTCTAACAGGTTGATGGAGCACTTCTTACCTTACTGAACTGGCCAACCACGTGCTTGAGAATATTGGGAGGAGCATCATACAGAAACGGCTCGAGAGCTGGTAGGTAGGTACATTTTTGTAGGATACTCTTTATGGCTTTTTTACTCTATTGAAATACAGAGCAAGATGCATTCAGAAGTGAGTAATCAATGAAAGCTTGACAAGAATTCATGTCTGTCATTCCTGGCACTTGAAAATGAAATCAGTTTCACAGTTTAACCTACAGTTCTTTCATTTTTAAAAATTTAAAAATGGTTGTCAAAAAAACTCCTATTTTCTATTGGTTTTATCATAAAATACCTGCCAGATGTCTCTGTGTTAAACCTTAAAATGTGCAGTGTATAATTGAACTCTTAAAATACCTATGAGAAAATTAAAATTATAAAGCATAAAATTATACACAGTAAATTAATATGTATCTATTAGTGTAAGATTTTGCATATTTGAAATAACTAATACCTCCTATTTCTCCCTATCAACAAATATGAGAAAATAACTTAGTTTATCATGGAATGTCATTATCTGGCATTCTGTATTCTCCAAAAGATTCCGTGTCTTATACATACGCAGTCAGAAATGTCTACTGCATGCATTATTCGATGGGCATCCACAGAGATGCTGCTGTAGCTTATGAGAAGAAATTTCCCCACTTAGATGGAACCAAAACAATAGGATCTACTCAGCTGTCAAGCAAAGCTTCTCTCCACAACAGGTGGAGAATCACCCACAAGCAAAAGGAGAAGTACCAATGCACCTTCCCCCACCACCCAGCACTCCTCCATATTTAAAAGTGACGCGCCAGGCGTGGTGGCGCACGCTTGTAATCCCAGTACTTTGGGAGGCGGAGACCGGAGGATCCGGGTTCACGGCCAGCCTCAGCTCTCTTGTTCTCTCTCTCCCTGTCTCTCTCTCTCTCTCTCTCTCTCTCTCCTTAGTGAGGCCCTCCGCAACTTCGTGAGACCCGGTTTCAAAATAAAGTATAAAAAATAGGGCCGGGGGTGTAGCGCGGAGGTAGAACGCCCCTATGTTCAATCCCTGGTACCACAAAAAAATAAAAAAATAAAAGTGACACCATGTGGTGCTGTCCCCCTGCTGCAGGTATGGCTAAGGAAGGCCCTGATGTGCCTGTGGCACGTGGATGCAGCCAGCTCTGAGGCCAGGGCTGGCCGTGATTTTATTTCTGCATATCATAGCTGCCCGTTCCATTTTGGAAAGCGTCATAGCTGTGTGTGTCTGCAGGTACTTCCCAGCAGAACTTCCTATCTGCCAGTAGGCCTGTGCTGCAGTTCATCCTTGCGGACTTCGCTCTCTTCACCTCTCTCTGAGGCTTAGCCAACCTGGGATTCTGGATTATGATCTTGTTAGTGGATGTTTAGCAATGCCCTTTAAATGAAGGGGCATTTTGAGTTTTCACATCATGAATTTTATAACTGGTAAATGGATTCAGCCAAAAATTCATCATGTAAAGCGTCTCTTGAATGTAAGGTTTCTCAGAGACCCAGGATTAGGCATTCTTACATAACTTCTTATCTCTTGATATATATGTCCTAAAACATTGTTTTATAAATTAGATTAAATAAAGTAAGGAATGTATGATATGCAGCCCAACTTTTCACCACTAGTATAAGTTTAGAATTAAACTCTCATGTATAACATGCCTGGTTATACTGTACCTTTGTGAACCATCTTAAGATGATGGTGACCTTCACAGACCAACAAACAATCCTAACAGTTACTGGTCACAAGGCCTAGTAACCACATATAGCAGGGATCACATCCACTGTACCACACAGCCTTACTCGAATCCTGGTAGTTCTAAATTGATGATATACTATCAAGTTATTGATCAAGAACTCTAGCAAGGAGACTAATGACACTAGAAATTCACTTTACTATCCTTCATCTGGACAAAATATACTCAATGTGTGACTATATTCTTATAGATGGAATATATGTCATGATTAATAATATGCTATATTATCTAGCATGAAGGAAATATCAGTTAAGATTTTATTTAACATACAACAAATGCTATGTGCATGTATGTCTTTATCACTCTGAACCTCACTATGATGTGTAATTACAATGCACCAATAAAAAAATTAAATTAAATTTTAAAAATAAAGATTTTATTTATATTATTTCCAGCTTAAGATTTTAACAACTTTATTGATATAATTTATATATCATAAATTCCCTCCTTTGAAGTACACAATTCAATGATATTTAGTAAATCTACAGAATTATGCAACCATTTCCACAATCTAATTTCAGAACATTTTCATCATCCCAAAAGTGCCTCATGCCCATGTGTGCTCACTCCCTATCCCCTCTCCCACTTACCCCGCCATCGCCAGGCAACTACTAATCTACTTTCTGTCTCTATAAATTTGGCTTTTCTAGACAATTCACATAAATTAAATCATACAGCTGTGAACGCTCATGCCTGGAATATTTCACCCAGTATAATGCTTGTGAGGTTTATCCATTTTGTAGCATTTGTCAATACTTCATTCCTTTTCGTTGTCAAATAGAAATTCATTATATGAATTTACCACATTTTGTTCATCCATTCACTGGTTGATGGATATGTGGGCTGTTTCCACTCTTGGCTATTATGAATAAGGCTGCTATAAAAATTTATATACAAGTCTGTTTAGACAAATGTTTTCATTTCTCTTGGGTAGAAACCTAGAAGTGGATTTGTTGGGTAATGATGATAAATTTATGTTTAATATTTTGAGAAACTGCCAAACTGTTTTCTTTCTTTTTTTTTTTTTTTTTTGCGGTACCGGAGATTGAACCCAGGGGCATTCTACCTCCGCGCTACACCCCCGGCCCTATTTTTTATACTTTATTTTGAAACTGGGTCTCACAAAGTTGCGGAGGGCCTAAGTAGCTGAGGCTGGCCACGAACCTGGATCCTCCAGTCTCCACCTCCCAAGTACCGGGTGTGCGCCACCACACCTGGCCAAACTGTTTTCAATATAACTGAAACATTTTACATTTTCACTAGCAATGTAAGATGGTTCAAGGCTCCCCATATGGTGGTTGATACTTGTCACTGGGCAAAGGGTCTCAATAGATATTTCTCCAAAGAAGACATATAAATGGCCAATAAGTAAATGAGAATGTTTTCAACACCATTAGCCATTAGGAAAATGCAAAACCACAATGAAATACCAATTCACATCCACCTTAGAGTGACTATACTAAAAAATAAAGACAATAACAAGAGTTAGCAAGGATGTGCAAAAACTAGAACCCTCCTACGTTGCCGGCAGGAATGTGAGATGGTGTGGCTACAGTGGAAAACAGTCTGGCAGTTCCTCCAAACGTTAAGTAGAGCTACCAGTGACCCAGCAATTCCACTTTTAGGTATACAACCAGGAAGAATGAAAACACATCGCACAAAAACATGTATTCTTTTACTTCATTTCCAAAACTTAAAGGAAAATAAAAGTTATTAAGTGCAGGAATCTGAAACTATGTACCTAGGTTTAATTTAGAGATTAGCAGATAAAGTAGTTTAATAAATAGTTAAATAAATGATTTTATCTGATATTATTAGCAGATAGAATAGTTTAATAAACTATAAATAGCTAAGTAAACTATTCTATCTGCTAATGACCTCTAAATTGAATATAGTTACTCTTACAGTCCGGTCATACTTTATGCCTGCAGAGGAGGCCGGGAGCCACGGGGTCACTGGAGATAAGAGACGGGGATGAGAAGCGAAAAGGACTGAGGAGGAAAGAAAGGAAGTCTAGGAAGGTGAGGAAGAGACAAGGGAGGAGGAAAAAGAGAGAAGGAATAAGACAAAAATGATAATGAGATAAGAAATACAAGTTCAAAAGAGGATGACATATACAGGCTAAAATTATATATGTGTGAATCATATATATACCTGGACAAATCAAATCTGGAAATGGAGTTGTGGTTTCTCACCAGAAAGTCAAAGAATCAGAGTCCTGTTAAACTGGAAAAGACCTGAGAGACCAAACTGTCAGTTTTTTTCTCTCTGCCAAGCATGGCCAACATTGTCACAGTGTCTCAACAGCAGAGGAATGTGAGAGATGCCCTAAATCTAGTAAACCACTGCTTTGATCTAGAAAGGCTTCTAAACATTGAAAAAATGTTAAAGTGGAGGTCAGCTTCTCTCAATGAACTGTGAGAATTGTAAACATAGCCAAATAAACATATTCATTTTTATAAAATTGATAAGTCAAATAAATGATTCACTATGCATAACTTTCAGTCCCTAAACTATATAGTTTAAGTAATCTTCCTACCCCATTATACCATTTAAAGTCATGTTTCAGTAAATGTGTTTTCCTATTTGTTGATTTGCAATTTTGATTAAAACTTAAATGTAATTTAATTGTCTATTAATTTTATTTGGAATTGTCTTTTTTGTAAACTTCCCTCAATCCAATTCTGCTTTCAAAAAGTTACATGTTTTCCTAAGAGAAAGAACACTGGGAAGAAACCTTTTTTCTTTGAAATTGTCAAATTATTAGACAATCCATCCTACTTTATGTTCACATGTTTGTGAATCACTTTAGTAGCTAGTAATATTTTTTAATAAAACTTGCCCTTTAAAAAATGCTTGAGTCTAATATGTTTAATTTAGTGAATCTTATGGACATCTTTTTTAAGGAACAAATAAATACAGGCATATAATTAAAAGATCAGGCAGCCTTTTGAAGTCTGGAGAGGTAAATTATATAGCTTCAGGAATACTTTCCAACTAATTATAATATACCTTTGAAAACCACATTAAATTCTTCTGGGATTTTTTTAATGTAAAATGAACCAAAGATCTCTCCAGCAAATTCCAACTCAAATATCCTATTGTACTGGGCACAGTGGTGCACACCTATATCCCCAGTGACAGGGAAGGCTGAGGCAGGAGAATTCCAAGTTCAAGGCCAGCCTGGGCAACTTAGTGAGACCCTATACTGAAATTTAAATTTTTTTAAAAGGGGTCTGGGGATGTAGCTGGATGTAGCTCAGTGGTAACGCTACTGGGTTCCATCCCTAGTCCCTGAAAAAAATCCTGTTGTTCTTCAGTTCTTATTTCATAGGAAAGTCAACAAGAATGTGGAATGCAATAAACAAATAATAATTTTACAAACAACTTTTCACCCAGATATATATTTCTTTAAAATATATCACTGATTTTTAGAGACAAGGGTAACTCATTTTCAAAGGAGTGACCTCAACTCTTCTGAAAAATTTGTGTTTCTTGTCTCATAAAAACAATTTTGTCCATAAGGAAAATTAAAATATTTTAAATCACATATTATAAAGAGGGAGTCAAATCTAACAAATCTTCATAAAACCACTAAGAATCGAGCACTTACTTTCACTTGCAGGTCCTCAGAACTGTCGGATGACATGTACAAAGACAGAAGAACTGGCAAAGTGTTGGTGACAGCGACGGCCCGAGCGTGCTCCGGAGTGTGTCTCCCGATCTGTCCTAAGGCCCAAGCGGCAGCTGCCTTAATGTGATCTTCTGGTTCTTCTGACAGGCAGACTGACAACTGAGGCACACCCTGCAGCGGGGATCAAAAGAGCAAGCATTATAAATCTAGAGTGGGATTAAAGAGTCTTCCTTGTCTCTCAAACATTAGAAGAAATCATTTTGGCCTTGATCCTTTTTTTTTTCCTAAATGGTTCAATAAATGAGCACATCACAGGGGCTGTCATTTCTTAAGTCAATAAAATCACTAGAACTAAATTACCTTAATTACCTGTAACAATCCAACTTAACTACTAATATCTCTACTGGCTTTTACCCCTCAAATAGAGGGACATTTAACCAAACAGCAGATGCCACAGACCAGACAAAGCCAGATTCCACTGTGACAAACTAAAAATATTTGGGATCTTAAAGCGTTTTCTTTTCTTAAAAAAGTTAACTTAGAATCTTTAAAGAAATAATCTTCTCACCAAGTATAATAAACCTGAGACCAAAATAACTACTATCAACTCAAAAGCAAATGAGTAAGAATCCTAAGTATCTTTTATATTTATCTAAAAGATGAAACTAAGATATTCTATAATATTCAATAATAATATATTCAATAATATCTTTCCCTAAAAAGTATAGAATTTCCATTAATTTTTGTCGGCTTCTAAACTATAGTTTTGCTCATTTTAACAAGATTGAATGTCAAAGTAGAAATGATTACTTTTGTCACATAGATAACCTGTGCTTACAGTTTGTATGGTAGGCTTCAATTTTATCTAAATAAAGACACAATTAACTAAGGAGCCACAAATACATCACAATTCATATACCTAAGGAAGAATCAAATAACCCAAATCAAATTCCAATTCCAGATTCTGTATAGGCATCATTTTCTAACTAATTTGAGACTACAGTAATTACCTCAAATTTAGTACCACAAAAACCAGTATTCACATGGTCATGTGACCACAGCAAAGGCCGAAATCATCATATATACCTTTTTCCCTCCACCTTTTAACTTGGTTATTAAGACTAATTTCCTGAAGAGACCTGCTATATTTCTTCTTCATTGGCTTCTTTCCTACAACTAAAAATGTATATCTTCCAATATAAAAGGTCAGGCCTGTCTTCAGAGTAAAGGAAGTTCCTAGAAAGCCCATACTTTTAGGATTTAACAATATTGAGGAAGCAGGAGGAAAAGTAGACAGCCCCTCCACCCAACCCCAAAGCTCTGCCTTCCTGGCCTCAGTTGTCATGAATAACAAATGAGATACGGAGCATGACCTTGTTACTTAAAGGAAGGTGTTATGAGAAGTCCCTACAGTGCTACAGAGGAAAAGGAGAGAAAGCGACACTACTGGGTGGTTTGCCTGGGACTGACTGCTGCTGCCACCTTGATCTTCAACTCACGGCAAAACAGAACCAGGTGGGAGAGGCCAGCAGCAGCCCTAGACCAAAGGAGGGGAGAGGCTCCTGGTCGGCCTGAGGAGGACTCCGAAGCACCCGCCAGCAACGTCTTTCATCATTCCTCCTGTGCCGCAGCTTTCTGACTCACAAAAGAACCAAGGATCAAAAATCCCAGTGAGATCCTGACAGCGACCCTCCCGAATGTGCCACTACTACTCCAGTCACTGGCACAGTCTGGGGTAACCGAAGAACAAAAGGGAAAGAACAGGATAAAAGGAGGGGAAGCAAGGAATCACCATGGAATAGGTAGAAAATAAAGATCTGAGGCTCCCTTTTATTCTGAGGATTAACCAGGGATAAAAAAAATCCACATTTCTGTTTAGCAAACAGCAGCAGGTTTTCTATGCTGATAAGAAGTGCACACCCTAGAGGGCCTCTGACTCGCTCTTCAGGAGACCCATATTTGTTCATCTACGTATATTTTGTGACCACCTACTATGTGCTGGGCCACACGACATGGGTTCATATAAAGTCATATACTGAGATAAGGAAAAATCCCTGGGAAACAAAAAACACTGCTATCTGACATGTGCTCTGATTGCCTATGACTGAGAGAAATTTGTTTATGAAAGGTGACTGAGAAAAAGTGGAAAAAAAGAGATGTCCTAGCCACTGCCATCTCCTACCCAAGTCACAGGAAAGGGAGGACGGAGGTACAGACCTCTGAGAACAGTAGAAGTGACTCCTGGGCATGTCATTTATTTATTTATTTACTTACTTACTTACTTACTTACTTATTTATTTATTTAGTGGTACTGGGGATTGAACCCAGGGACATTCTACCTCCGGGCTACACCCCCAGGCCTATTTTATTTTTATCTTGAAACAGGGTCTCATTAAGTTGCCAAGGACCTTGCTAAATTGCTGAGGCTGCCTGCAAACCAGGATCCTCTGGTCTCAGCCTCCCAGGTACTGGGATTACAAACTTGCGACACCATGCCTGGCTTGGGCATGTCATTTATAACAGCTGTTCTTAAGCCGGGCATGGTGGTGCAGGCTTGTAATCTTAGTACTTAGAAGGCTAAGACAGGAGGATCACAGGTTCAAGGACAGCCTTAACAATGTGGCAAGACTCTCAGCAATTTAGTGAGACCCTGTTTCAAAATGAAAAGGGCCAGGGGTGTGGCTCAGAGGTAGAATGGCCCTAAGTATAATTCCCAGTACCACAAAAAAAAGGTATTTTTAACTTCAATATGCTTTATATGTTTGTAAACATGCACAGTTAATTCATCAAGATACAAATACACTTAATATTTAAATACTCATAATAGCCAGGCATAGTGGCACATGCCTGTAATCCCAGTACTTGGGAGGCTGAGACAGGAAGATCACAGGTTTGCAGCCAGCCTCAGCAATTTAGCAAGGTCCTTGGCAACTTAATGAGACCCTGTTTCAAAATAAAAAATAAAATAGGCCTGGGGGTGTAGCTCGGAGGTAGAATGCTCCAGAGTTCAATCCCCAGTACCACAATAAATAAATATACATAATAGTAAGACTCAAAACAGCTGATATTAAACTCTGAGTAAAATTTTAAATTCCCATAACCTCAGCTTTTCCCCAAAGATTGCTTTGGAAAATATACTAAAAAGCAATGAAAGAAAGCATTGAAACAACCGAATTTTTTTCAGGTAATTCTTTGGCCCTGGCCATTCTGCTTCATTTTCTGTGGGAGCACATCAACCTGCGGTTCTGTCTTGGAATATCTTACTGCAACAACTCGGAGAAATGAAGCGAGAGCAGACCTTGGAAATGATCACTGCCATCGCTAGGTTCTCAGAATGAGCCGCCACGTAGCCGAGCATCATGATGCCCGGCAGCCTGATGTTGCCTTTGCAGGCCCCGATGCAGTCAATCACCGCCGCCACGCCGCCTGCGTTGACGATCAGCTGCGAGAGCTACGAGAAAAGAACGAGAGCTAGACACCTGGGACCAGAAAGCAGAAGACGATCCTTAAATACGTTTTTAGTCTGGCCACACCTTATGTACGACCACCAAACAACTGGCAAAATTGATGTATCATTTAGAGAAATTATTTTATTGATTAAAGAAATGTACAACTATAATGACCCTGCTATTTCAAATGCACAAATATACTCACTGTGAGCAGCTTTACCCCGTGGTTTAATTTTTCATGCATCGGTGGCACAACTTTTATCCCTATTATAATGGATGTCAAAATTCCTCACCTAGACACTAAGCCTAGGGCTAGTTCATAACTAGCTAACTACTGAAACCCCCAATCATGATGCGAGAGTCTGAAGCAGATTAGTCCCTGGATGCTGAAAACCAGTGTCAGTCCTGAAATATGCTAACCTAATTATCCCCCTTTGCTAGCAATGATTACTAGCTGAGTGCCCTTCAATTTTTAAAAAATCAGGACCAAATAAAGATGTTACATGAAATAAAGAATGAGGACTTTAACGTATAATGAAATGAAAACTGATTAGTCAAAATATATACAGAAAAAGATACAGCTTGGGAATCAGCACAGGCTGGTTATGTCTCTAATTCTTTCACATCTAAGAACCCAGC
This sequence comes from Glis glis, assembly GCA_004027185.1. NCBI lineage: Eukaryota > Metazoa > Chordata > Mammalia > Rodentia > Gliridae > Glis > Glis glis. The sequence goes on along the minus strand of PVJS01010397.1, from coordinate 25,814 downwards.
ACAGGAATGGCCGCAGAAGAGCAGCTATTAGAGTGGTCATGGTAGGCCAGGGACCCTTTGTGGTCTGTCCCAACCGGGAGGTGTAATATTCTCACTGCTCCCAGCTGACATAAAATGATAAGGATGACAGAGGTCCATAGTCCACATGATCTAGAAATGAAAGGCTGGAAGTCATTAGAAACTGATATTTCAAATCAAACGTCATTAATATAACCCAGTGGTCCTCAACTGGAGGCAATTTTATCCCCTGGGGAACATTTGGCAACATATCTCCATAGATAACGTTTTTGACTGTCACCACTTGGGGGGAGGGGTGCTACTGGCATCTAGTGGGCAGAGGCCAGGGACTCTGCTAAATACCCATTCTGCAGTGTATAGGATAGCTCACCACAACAAAGAATTACCTAGTCCCACATGTCCATAGTGCTGAGCGGGAGAAGCCCCAGCCTAACTAGATCACATGGCACACCACTTGGACCCGGTAAACAAACCGATGTTTTATTTTAAAACCAAAAACTATATATTATTGTATCTTGAAGCTTTTTTAAAAAACAGTTTTTCACCTCAGGTGTATGTTTGGCGATCTCTCGAATTAAAGTCGAAGCATTTTTCTTTACATAGTCATCTTTGTCCTTCAGACAGGTAAGAACAACTGGAAAAATCTCTGCTTCCACCACCATTTCTGCCAGGTCCACAGAATGTTTCGCAATCTGACTGAGAGCTGAAAGGACCTGACGCTGTTAAGCAAGAAAGAAAACAAAACAACATGGAGGATCCACTGGTCCACTAGAGAGTTCATATGTAACTTAAACAGCTCTATACATATCCAAATTCCTTTATAAAAAGGCAAGAATTACATCCCCTAAGATTTCTGAGTTGTGAGACTGTCACATCCTAATCTTATACTCAATTCTTAAACCTTCCCTAATTTTTAAATTAGTTCTCTGCTGACTATTTAAAAATTCTGTCTATTGTAGATGATTAAAGAATATGACCTTTGGATGATTACCATTTCTTAATTATGTAATACTTAAGTTGTTAATTTATGATACATGTGGTGATGTAGTACATAGATGATTAAGCTGAACTAACATCATTTTTGGCATGATGTTCATGTCATTTCAAAGAACTTTTTCCATTGCTGCATTAACATTAACAATTTTTAAACTTTATAAGATGTAACTCTTAGAATAAAAAGTATAATTTATTGACTATTAACTGAAAATCAGATTTTGGGAAACTACAAAAATGACTAATATAAAACCATTTTCATAAGAAACTTAAATATTATAGTGGTGGGCTAGAGATTTAGGTCCCTTCCAACCCTGAAATTTGATTCCTTGTTTTAATTGTTAATGTTAACACCGATGCTACTTCTAATTTTCAAGATTGCTACCTCTAATGTCAACAATCAAATTTTTATTGTCTCATCCTTATAGCATTCTCTTCACATATTAAAAACGCCAAAGATAATGTGTTCATATCTGTTTTCCATAATAACTACTTTTTAGCTATATAATATTAGTCTGTGCACATTTCCATTTTCTTAGATTATAAGAAGCCTGGCTTGTTTGTCTGAGCCTTATTTTGAAATACCTTCAATTTAGCATCAGGGCTGAGGATCATCTGGGCTAAGTGAGCAACAGCCCCTGCGTCCACCACTGTCTGCGCTAACTCAGGAGAATGCTTTGAAATATCGCTGAGGGTTGAAGCAGCAATCCTTTTCAAAGCAATTTCTGGCTCCTGGATACAGAGTACTAAAAGAGGAACAGCTCCCGCATCCACCACAGCTTGTGACAGTTCTGTGGGTCCAAGAAAAGTAATTAAGTGAGTATGGGTGACTGACCCTTGTGCAAGCCATTTTTCACCCTGACAGATACAGCAAAGAAAAAAGAGGAGGGTGTACTTCACTCTCCCGACATCTGCATTTCAAATCAGCCTTCCTGGTTTCATAAACCATGTGGACCAATCCTGAGCTGAAAAGAACACAGGTCAATAGATGGACCTCCATTTACATGAGCACATTTGAGGTAGATTAGGCTGAAATGGCTTGTTATTTTTTTTTTTTAAGAGAGTAAGCAGATGTCAGCTGTTTAAGCTCCGACGATTCTGCACTTCTCAATAGGCAAGCATTTTATGCATGGTTTACAATAACAGAGAAAATTAAAGTACCAAAAATTTACCAACCACACTAATTAGGCAGTATTTTGTGCTATTTACGTGAGTAAACATTAACACGAATCTTGGGCTAATAATGTGAATTTTTAAATTCCTTTCATCTTGTAATACTTTTAAAACATTTTTTTTAAAAAAACCCTTTCTGCAAAAAAAAGCTGTGCTTTCATTATGCATTAAAAACACTTTAAAAATGAGATTTACAGCTGATCAACATACTTTTTATATATAAATGTTCATGTTTGGATAAAGGAATACATTTATCTTAACCATGTTACACATCAGAAATCAAGTAAATGTCTTTTGAATATGTTGATTTATTCGTGTGTCCAAAAATAACAGCTATAAAAATAATACATTTTAAATTACAGAAAATGGGAGACAGGCAGGCAGACTCATATAATATATATGTAAAAGATGCCTTTTGAGAAGCATAAAGCACCATACATAGTCACAGATTCTACTCTCCTTGCATTTATAGCCTCTCTTGCTGAATCACATATATCCATTTCTATAATCTCTTCCTTTCAAATTATGCTCGTATTTTCCCGGGTTTGTAGTGCCTTAGCTATATATAAATGTTTTTAATTGTCAAGTTAAAATAGTTATTTAGCATATCACTTAAAGTCTTTGAGGAAAATACAGCATTTGATTTTTCAAAAGTTGGTACTGTAACATTTTCTAAAAGAAAATAATGCTAGCAAAGAACAGGTTAGTATCCACAATTTGTCTTCCTTAAATTATCATAATTATCTTCGAAGTCTCGATGTTGTACAACGGTTCCTTCATTCTTTCGTCAAGCCAGTATGAATGGAAGGTGGTTACGTGCCAGGCTCACTCAACTCTGTGCTGATGACACACTTGCAAATTCATTCCACATTCATTTGCAAATGTCTGCTTCAATTTTTTTAATCTAGTGTTAAATGCGGTATACATTGAAAAGTTCATATGTCATCTCAAGAGCCAGAGGTAAATAAGAGGAAAATTGTTTTGTTTTGCTTTTTAAAGAAGACAATAGCCAGGCATGGTGGGCACACATCTGTAATCCCAGTACTTGAGAGGCTGAGACAGGAGGATCGCAGGTTGGAGGCCGGCCTCAGCAACTTAGTGAGACCCTCAGCAACTTAACAAGACCCTGTTTCAAAATATACAATAAAAAGGGGTAGGGTGTATCTCAGAGGTAGAATGCCCCTGGGAAGAAGAAGAAAGAAGACAGATGGGGGTATCTACCTAACAAAAGAACAGGTTCCTCAGAAGTAATCTCTGGATGCCACTGCAATGGCCTGAGGACCAAGTGGACAGCAGGTGAAACAGGGGACCACTGTTTCCCTCCCCCTCCCCCTACCCAAACAAGGGAAAGAAGAACATAGAAAATATATGTAATATCTAAATGCAATATTCATATTTTCTGTTAATTATTAACATGTTCCTTAAAAATTCAGTTCAATCCAAATTATACAAGTGTTGTATGGTAATTTCAACTTTATATGTACCTACTGGAATATAATGGGCTGAACACTGTTTCAAGAAAATACAAGAATTCATCTGCTTGTATATTTTCACTTTTATACAGTAAAGAATATGCAGTAAATGACAACTGCTTAAAAGTGCTATTAACAAAATCTCAAGGTTCTTTTTTAAAACATCTATTATCTTTATAATTCCCGTAGCTTCGATCCTTTCCTTAAATGATTGCTGGAGTGCTGTGTTCTCGTTTCCCTGAATGCTATAACATTAATCACAGAGCAAACGGTCCCCTGATTTGTTACCCAATCCCATCCTAAACTGCTTTCTATTCTCTCCAGAGTACTGGGGTTAAGTGTGGGGAACACTGGGGATGCCCTGGAGGAAGACTTGCCAGGAAGGTAACAAAGTTTCCAAGGACCTGGACTGGGCTCAGCAACATTGTCCTTGCAATATTTATACCCTTTCCACCTCCAAATGTACATGGTCCTCAAAGTCAGGCTCTGCTCCTGGGTGGCGCGCATTGATCCTTAGAAATACTCTTGTTCTGCTGCCTACACGCAGACATTCAATATGAAGAGCACATATACAGTAAGAACGCAGTAGGCCTAAGTAATGCTGGGGTTTTTTGTTTGGGTTTTTGTTTGTTGCTGTTGTTTTGTGGTACTGGGGATGGAACTCAGGGGCATCTACCTTTGAGCTACACGTCCAGCCCTATCTTATTTTTTACTTGGAAACAGGGTCTCACAAAGTTACTGAGAGCCTCGCTAAATTGCTGAGGCTGGCTTGGAACCTGTGAATCACCTGTCTCAGCCTCCCAAGTACTGGGATTACAGGTGTGCACCACCACGCCCAGCCCATGCTATGTATTTCCATACACTGCAGGCTATTTCATCCCACCTCTATCACCACTCTCCCCCTGCCCCTATGGCATAGCTTTCTCCTTTTCTCTACGATTGCTTCCTTTGGTGTTTCTGTGCTAATCACCATGGGTGTCTACCAAATAGCCTTTGTCAGCTAGGGCATGGGCTTGTGAGCTTATCCTGGCCAGTGGGCATGAGCGGAAGCCAGCTGGAGGCATCTGCAAAAGGTCTTCCTCTGTAAAAAAGATTCACAGGAGAAAATACTGCCTCTTCTTCGTTGGACATGGTCCTGTCTGCAAATGACATTTGGAACCCCTACATCCATCTTGCAACTATCACGGAAGAAATCACCAATGTGCTGAGGATGCCTAAGCACAAAAATGGAAACCATCTGGGTCCTCCAGGACACTACTCAGTGCACAGCCAACCTGGGACCTGCCCTGGCTCTGAACTGTGTGTCACGTGGAATAAAACATGTCCTGTTTAAGCCACGTGTAGTCGATGTTCTCTAACTTATAGCTGAAGACATCCTGATATAATTCTTTCCTGTCTCGTGCTCAGTGTATGAACATATTTTCCTCCACCCATCATGTGTGCGTTAAGTGTTTACTATGTGCTGGAAACTTAGCTAGATCTTGGGGAAGCAGGATGGAGTCACACGGCACTCTGTTCTAGAGTACCCCGCTCAGGATAATCATGTGAAGAGAACACTCCATGACCAGCACGGAGGTAGGAGTCAAGTCTGTGAAGCATTCAGGAGAAATGTATACAGGGTGTTATTTTAGGAAGTGCTTCCCACCTCACTCCTTTCTCCCCTTTTCCTTTTTTTTTTTTCTATTTTTCTACTCTAACCAAAAACCACATAGGAACCAAAACAAAACAAAACAAAATCTGCACATCTAAAAATTATTTCTCATAGGAGAAATCTTATGGAACTCATTTTTAAACTCTAATTTGGAAATTAGTTGGGAGATGTTCAATTAATACCATATTTGTGAAATCAATAATTGGTATGTCTAGACTTAGATACTCATAAGTTGACCAAAAAAAACCCAAAAAAGCGTCAAGCCAAGAAATTGACCTTTAGTACTGAAACTATCTTAGCCTCATCTTAAATTTTAAATGAATCTTCAAAATTAATTCTTTAGAAAATCTTCAGCCGGGCGTCGTGGCGCAAGCTTGTCATCCCAGTACTTGGGAGGCGGAGACCGAAGGATTTGGGTTTGCAGCCAGCCTCAGCTACTTAGTGAGGCCTCCGCAACTTCGTGAGACCTGGTTTCAAAATAAAGTATAAAAAATAGGGCCAGGGGTGTAGCTTGGAGGTAGAATGCCTCTGGGTTCAATCCTGGGTACTGCAAAAAAAAAAAAAAAACTTCTATTATGCAATAACATGTGACATAATCCTTACACTGCTAGAATAAGCAAAATTAAAAGTGGCTATAGTTATATTTAAAATTTCAAAGAATAAAGGTTACACGTTATACCAACATACTAACAGTATTTATACTGGGTTGGTGATAATATTGGTGATTTTTTCCCTCTATTTACCAAACTTTCTTCAATGTGGTTATTTTTTAAAAAAATAGCTGGGTGTGGTGGCATACACCTGTAATTCCAGTACTTGAAAGGCTGAGACCTGAGGAGGATTGCAGGTTCGAGGACAGTCTCAGGAAGTAGTAAGACGCTCATCAACCTACTGAGACCCTGTTTCAAAATAAAATTTTTTTAAAAATAGGGCTGGGTGTGTAGCTTGGAGGTAGAATGCCCCTGACTCCAAATGCCCCAGTACTACAAATAAATTTTAAAAATAGGGACAGAAATGTAGTTCAGTGGTAGAGTGCTTGCCTAGTATGGATGAGGCCCTGGATTTGATCCCTAGCATGGCAAAAATAGAAGAAAAAGAAGGAGGAGGAGAAAGAGGAGGAGGAGGAGGAGGAGAAATATGTCTTCTATCCATACCTACAGCTACTACTGGGACTAACTGTATTAACATTACTATCATAAAGGAAGAACAGATATAAAATGTTTAGCTTATTTTTCAATGGAGCAGAAAGTTTCTTATTTAAAAATGGTAAGATATGTGTCTCCATTAAATACTAGGGAAGAGTGTATAATTATTCTTCAAAGAATTACCACTATACACTAGACGCATTTCATTGACTTTTTCACATTTCAGTGGCTGCCTTTATTCGTGCCCTTATTACATCAAGTTAAAATGTTACATTTTTTAAATGTTAGGGATTATTTTTTAGACTGCAAATTGTTGGAGAGAATAAGATTATCTAATAGTACTTTCCTTATTCACAAATAGCAGACATGTAGACAACTAACTGTACAGCCCCCAGATTTGAGGGTCAATGTTTTCAGTAAAGGAATAAGTAGTTCTGTTTGGCCTTGTGAATGGCGGGTTGTGAGTGCAGGGACTGAGTGGCTTCCTTCATGAATTGTAAAAAGGCGGGATATGTCATCTTATCACATTTCTCTGCCTCTCTCAGTTTTCCCCTCATTCCTGCTGACAACACTATGAGGAGGCTTGTGGGCATGCAATTTTTTGAATAATAGTTACATGTGAAACTTGGGGGTGACAAGTTTTTGCCTCTCCCACAGCTGCATTTTCTTAGGAACGTCATTCAATGCTGTTCTTGGAACCTGGGTTTTCTGGTTTGTTTGGTTTCTGCCTTACTAAATAGAGACTGGACTTGCACTAATCTCTCATTAACAGATGTAAAGTGTCACCAATTTTTTTGTCTGTGTGGTGATACTAGGCAGTAGGGTGGGATATTGAACCCAGAGACATTCTATCTCTGAGCTACACCTGAGCCCTTTTTATTTTTGAAACAGGGTCTCATAAGTTAGCAAAAGCTGGCCTCAAACCTGTGATCTTCCCGTCTCAGCCTCTCAAGTACTGGGATTACAGGTGTGCACCACCATAGCTGGCATGAAGTGTTACAGTTTAAGTGGATCAAAATATTTACCATAGAATAATCAAAAACCTTGGTATAAGCTGGGCGTGGTGGCGCACGCTTGTAATCCCAGTACTTGGGAGGCTGAGACCGGAGGATGCAGGTTTGCGGCCAGCCTCAGCAATTTAGTGAGGCCCTTCGCAACTTAGTGAGACCCTGTTTCAAAATAAAGAATAAAAAAATAGAGCTAGGGGTGTAACTCAGAGGTAGAATGCCCCTGTGTTCAATCCCCACTACCACAAAAAAAAAACTTAGTACAATTTTAAGTTCAAAACAAAAGGAGCATAGATAAAAAAGGACGACTTTTCAGATTAACAGCATTCATAAGAATCAGTACTAACAGTGGGTGAATGGATCAAACATTAGAACTGACTGCTGACTAAAGGGAAGAGGGCAGAAGGAATGACCATCTGCATGACTAGACAAAATTTTGCTTTAGTGCTGCTCAGGAGGGTCTCAATCTCTCTCTCTCTCTCTCTCTCTCTCTCTCTCTCTCTCTCTCTGAAACTTGTAGCTGCTACCGCCTTTTTTTTTTTTTTTGTATTGAGGGTCGAGCCCAGGGGCATTCTACCTCCAAGCTAAACTCACAGCCCTTTTTATATTTTGAAACAGGGTCTCACTAAGTTGCTGAAGTTGTCCTCCAACCTGTGATCCTCCTGTCTTAGCCTCGCAAGTACTGGGATTACAAGCGTGTTCCACCACACCCAGCTTCAGCTCTCTTCTTCGTTATGTCATGACTAGCTGCCTGCTGACATCAGAAGTGATAAACTCACATGTCCACAGGGCCTAGGCAGGTAACTAAAATAAGTGAAGCCAGAGGAGGCAGGAAAAACAGGGAGTGGGGAGCAAGAATGACACCCTTAGCGTCAGCCAGGGTGGCCAACTGTCGTCAGACCTTGCCTTAAGGTGAAATTGTATGGCTTTTAAGTGTCAGCAATTTTATTTTTTAAAGAACGCCATGTGAGACAATATAGCACAGGCCAAATAAAACGCGTCTGTCTGAGGGCTAGCTGCCGGCTCAACCACTGTTCACAACCTCGGGCTTAAACACACCTTCCTGAATGGCCTGTGGGAGGCTTTCTGGGTGTGGAAAGGCAGTGTTCTTTCTACTTGTAATTTATTTTTTGGTGGTACTGGGGATTGAACCCAGGGGCATTCCACTCCGAGCTACACCCCTAGCCCTGTTTTTTATTCTTTATTTTGAAACAGGGTCTCACTAAGTTGCAGAGGCCTCACTAAGTAGCTGAGGCTGGCCGCGAATCTGGATCTGGCCGCTGGATCCTCTGGTCTCAGCCTCCCAATCTCAGCACGCTGGGATTGTAAGCATGCACCACCACGCCCGGCTACTTGTAATTCTTGAAGTCATGCTTTGGGGTCACAAAGGAAGAACCATGACAGTGGTTATAAGAAAATTCAGAGGAAAATTCCAAGAAATTGATGAAAACCTAAAAATTAGCCTACAAAAAAATCTATTAAACATACATTGATACTAATTCTTTTGCTCATAATATGGATTGTAGCAAAATTAAGTAGTAATTCTGAGAACTCATAAAAAGGTATCAAAAATGAAGAGGCTTTCCAAAAAGAAAAGGTAAAGGAGGAAAATTTTAAAATGTACCTAGCACACAAATTCAAAATTAAATTTATTTATTTAGTGGTTCTGGGGATTGAACCCAGGAGCACTCTACCACTGAGCTACATCCCCAGCACTTTTTATTATTTATTTTGAAACAGGGTCTTACTAAATTGCCCAGGCTGGTCTTGAACTTTCAATCCTTCTATCTTATCCTCCTGGGATTACAGATATATACCACCATGTTCCCTGCTTCAAAATTAAAATTTAAAAAAACCTTCTGGAAACTTAACTTTATAGCCTTGTGTGGGGGGAGGGAGTACTGGGGACTGAACCCAGGAGCATTCTACCTCCAAGTTACACCCTCAGCCCTATTTTATTTTTTTATTTGGAAACAGGGTCTTGCTAGGTTACTGAGAGTCTTGCTATGTTGATGAGGCTGGCTGCGAATTTGTGATCCTCCTGTCTCAGCCTCCCAAGTAATGGGATTACAGGCATGCACCATCATGCCCAGCAACTTTATTGCCTTAAAATTTATTCTTTTTAAGACAGGCGTGGTGGCGCACGCTTGTAATCCCAGTACTTTGGGAGGCGGAGACCGGAGGATCCGGGTTCGCAGCCAGCCTCAGCTGTCTCTCTTTCTCTCTCTCTCTCCCCCTCTACTTAGTGAGGCCCTCCACAACTTCTTGAGACCCGGTTTCAAAATAAAGTATAAAAAAATAGGGCTGGGGGTGTAGCGCGGAGGTAGAAGGCCCCTGGGTTCAATCCCCGGTACCGCAAAAAAAAAAAAAAATTATTCTTTTTGTGTGTGTGTGGTACTGGGGATTGAACCCAGGGGCATTCTACCTCTGAGCTACACCCCCAGTCCTATTTTTTTATTCTTTATTTCGAAACAGGGTCTAAGTTGCAGAGGGCCTAAGTAGCTGAGGCTGGCTGCAAACCCGGATCCTCCTGTCTCAGCCTCCCAAGTACTGGGCAAGTGTGTGCCACCATGCCCAGCAAAAATTTATTCTTTCAAACACTGCTTTTAACTCTGTTTCTAAGCCCTACAAAAGTTATAATCTTTTTCATTAAAAAATACAAGAGGAAAAAATACAAGAGTCCAAATCAATTATTTCTTTGCACTTAGGTGATCCTATTTCAATTTAGAGAGGGACTGGGCTTTGTATCTGGCCCTAAAAATATATCTATATCATTTCAGAACCATTTTTTTTTAAAGTCAGTTAGTGTTGTATGAAAAGAGAGAAGGTCAGCACCCCCTTGATGAGGATGGAAGAGGCTCCTGGCCTGACACCACGCAGACAGCTAAGGCACTGCCACCGACTTCGTGGCATCTAACCATCATTTTTATAAAGAAGGAGAAACCCCAGTGGAACAAGGGAAGTGGTCTAGTGGCGGGGGGGGAGAATTAGTGAAGGAATTGACATTATGTACGACTGTGAGAATACAATGTCAATCTCGATGTCATGTGTGGGGATGGGGAGAGTGGGGAGGAAGCCGGGGAAAGCCCACCAAGTGCTGTGTGCACGTATGTCACTATCACTGTGAACCACATTATGATGTGAGCTACAATGCACCAATAAAAGTATATAAAAAAGTTAAAATAAACAAATAGGTAAAGTCAGTTAAAAAGATATTTTAAAATTTGGCTACCACTTATGATATTAATTTTATAATAATAATGTCATTGCATTCAACCAATTTTTTCATAATCAGGTAAAATTATAGTAAGAACTTGCAGAGCTACAATTGCCAGAGTTGGCTACTCCCTGGCCACACTCCAGTGTAATCTTAATAATGTCATTTCCAAAGAGATTTATCTGGTTTTCAGTGTGACCCAGCTGTTAAGAACTGGTTTAGTTATCTGTGGTTGTGTAACAAATCACACCAGACTTAGAAGCTTAAAACAACCAGCATTGACTGTTTCCTAGTGTCTGTAGATCGGGCATCTGGGAGTGACTTATCTGGGAACATCTCACTGGCTACAGTCAAGGAGTCAGCTAGGGCCGCAGTTATCTGAGGATCCGCTTCCAAGCACACTCAGGAGTGTTATAGTCTTCAGCTCTTCACCACGTGGGTGTCTCCATAGGCTGCCTGTGATGATGTCCCCCAGTGTAAGGGATCCAGAAGAGAGGATCCAAGACAAAAGCTGTAGAAAAGGTTATATTATAGAAATCTAACCATCACATCTGCTGTATTTCCTTGGTACAGTGGAGGAGGGGACTATACAAAGATGTAAATAATAGGAGGCAGGCATCACTGAAGGCCGGCATGGAGGCTGGCTACCACAAAAACCTTCACTTCTCACCATCACAGTGGAGAGAGGCAACATCCGTAAGTAACAATGACACACTTTAGCTATCATTTTGAGCTGAGTAACATTTCCGACTGCAGATGGAAGTAAGAAAAAACCGTGGAGAGGGAATTTGCATATTATTACGAAAAAGTCCCATGTGAATTTTATCCCCCACCTCCCACACATACGTGTCATTTTTTCCCCTACTCACCATTTCTACCTTGCTTTCCTCTACCAATTCTTCAGAGCCATTGGTTTAACGCTAACACATGGGTTGAGTTGAGTGTTTGAGATTTTATGGGTTAACATGCATGCATACATATGCTTGGAAGGCAAAATAATTCTGGCTCTTTTAAAAAGTCAAGTGGGTCAAATATACCATCGATCTGGAGTTAAATGAGGCTTTAGTTAGAAATTACAATCAGACAGATTGATAGACAGCACTTACAGGGCTTAAGTATAAAAAGTAGCTTCCAAACATGGTAAAGAAGTGGAGACCAGAGAAAGAGAAGGTAGAAAGAGAGAAAGACATTGGGATGGAGCCGGGTGGGGTGGTGCACACCTGTAATACCAGTACTTGGGAGGCTGAGACAGGAGGATCACAAGCTCACAGCCAGCCTCAGCAACTTAGCAAGGCCCTCCACAACTTAGTGAGACACTGTTTCAAAAAAATAAAAATAGGGCTAGGGGTATAGCTCGGAGTTATAATGTCCCTGGGTTCAATCTCCAGTACCACAAAGATAGACAATAGATGATAGATAGACAGATATAGATGTGGGTATGGTCTTGAAAGATAGGAGAAATTTTAAAGTACTTTTAGCTCCCACCCCATCCCCAATTTAGCATTTGACTTTTAACAGCTAAGACTGAGCTGAATAAGGCCAAACTACAGAGAATCTGGAGTGCCCTTGTAAAGAAAACAACAGAATAAATGTACTGGGATCAGATCTTTACAAAATATACTTTTTTACCTAGAAGTTATTTTCATTTGTTTTCCACTTGCTTTATGTAGCACTGCAACCATAGTTGTGGTTTCACCTACCTACAATTTTGCAGTCCACTTTAAAAAACTGAATGTGAGAAATGAATACTTTATTATTCAAACTTTATTGGTATTCATTCTTTGCTACCACCCAGTAAGAAGTCCCTGCCTCAAGAAACTCATTCCAATGGAGAAGGCTGGACAGTGAAAGGCTGCAGGTGCTCTGATGGAACCCTCTAAAAGAGCAGGCAAAGGAGAGAGAGGAGAGGAAAGGAAACAAAGCCAAAACATTGGGATCACGATGGGAATTTATTCGGGTGGTCCCTGGTCAGCGGTCCTTGCGTGCCTCCCACTGAGTGGTCCTTGAAGCCTCTCAGGGACATCCACTGTATGCGTTTATTCCTGAGAATGGAGCTAACCCAACAGGTTTAACAGTTGTCTGATATCGCATTGGGTAAATATGCCAGAATTTACTCACTCAGTCTCCCACTTCAGGGCATTTGATTGGGTTTTGCTTTGGGTTGGGTTTTGCTATTTTAATGTACAGTGTAATGAACCTCTTTGCATTCAGATGACATTTATTTACTGTTATGTATCAAATGACCCAAAACTTAGCAGCTGGATCATCATCACTTATCATCTCATAGTTTCTGTGGGTCAGGAATTCAGGAGCAGTTTAGCTGGGTGGATTTGGCCCAGGGTCCCTCACAAAGTTGCTGTCAAATTGTCAACTGTCAAGATGACAGATGTTACTGTCATCTGCAGACCCAACTTGGGGAAGGTCTGCTCCAAACCCATGGAATTGCTGAGAGAGAAGCCTGTTTCTAGCTGCCTATATGTCCTCATGCCATGGCAGCTGGCTTCCCCTAGAGCAAGTAACCAGAGAGGGAGAGGGAGAGAGAGAGAGCATACTCGTGCCCTCCCCCCACAGAAGCTCTAATCTTTACAACCTACGCTTAGAAGTGTCATCCGTGACTTCTGCTGGTCCCACAGACCAACCCTGGTGTACTATGGCAGGGAACTACACAGGCATGAACACCAGGACATAAGATCTGGGAGGCTAGCTACCATAGGTCATATGCATACACATATTTATCTGCACAGGTTCCGCACGTGTGTGCGTGTGCATGTGCGTGTGCGTGTGTGTGTGTCACTGGAGATTAAACCCAGGGGCATTCTGCCTCTGAGCTACACCCCCTGCCCTATTTTATTTTTTATTTTGAAACAGGGCCTAAGTTGCTGAGGCTGGCCTATGATCCTCCTGTCTCAAACTCCTAAATACTGGGATTATAGGCATGTGCCACGATGCCTGGCTAGGTTTTGGCATTTTTTAAGGTTCTTGATATCTTTTAATTATGCCACATAAAATTACTGTTTCTGTTGGTTAAAACCAATCAAATATAGGTAATTTCAATATAGGCCTACCTCATACATACTGTCATATTGTTTTCCAAAGGGGCTGTGTCAGTGTGTATCCCTATCAACAATGCAGGAAATGACACTGGCCTTACACATACCTTACACTGCAGCTCTTAAGTTATTGATAGAAGGTGAATCATTTACTTCTCCCCAAATGGCACTTTTATTCTGTATTCCTTAACTTACTGCATTCTGGAGTTTAGTTACACTGGTTAATAAACATGAATATTATATATGACTTTTGGAGACCATAGCATTATTATCACATTGCTTTTTTTTATGCTGGGGATAGAACCCAGGGCCTCACACATGCTAGGACAACACTCTACAACTAAAGCTAATCCCCTCACATTGTTTTTTAACAAATACCCACATATATGTGCAGTAATTCTAAGGCAAAGCTGGCCAATAAAAATGTGAGCCACAGCCAGGCATGGTGGCACATGACTGTAATCCAAGCTACTCAGAAGACTGAGACAGAAGGATCACAAGTTCAATACCAAACTAAGCAAATTAGTGAGACCCTGTCTCAAAATAAAAAATAAGCCAGGCGTGGTGGCACACGCTTGTAATCCCAGTACTTTGGGAGGCAGAGACCGGAAGATCCGGGTTCGCGGCCAGCCTCAGCTCGCGCACGCACGCGCTCTCTCTCTCTCTCTCTCTCTCTCTCTCCCCCCCTCCCTGTCTCTCTCTCTCTCTCTC
>PVJS01010397.1:0-11277 GCA_004027185.1 Glis glis | reverse complement strand
AATTTAAAAAATTAAAAAAAAATAAATAAGAAAAATAAAAAGGGATGGGGTGTAGCTCAGAGGTGGAATACCCCTGTGTTCAATCCCCAGTAACACACATACACACACACACACGCACACACACATGAGCCACATAATGTAATTTAAAATTTTAAATAAGTTACATTTAAAAAATAAAAGTAGATGGAATTAATATACTTTAATGCAATATATCTTAAATACAATTTCAACATGCAATAAATATATATTTTTTTTGCAGAACTAGGGATGGAACCCAGGGCATTCTACCTCTGAGCTACACCCCCAGCCCTATTTTTTTATTCTTTAATTTGAAACAGGGCCTCACTAAGTTGCAGAGGGCCTCACTAAGTAGCTGAGGCTGGCCACGAACCCGGATCCTCCAGTCTCAGCCTCCCAAGTATTGGGATTACAAGTATGCACCAACTCTGCAATAAATATTTTAAAGATGTAAGAAAGCTGGGCATGGTAATCCCAGCACTTGGGAGGCTGAGACAGGAGGATAGCAGTTTCCAGGCCAGCCTCAGCAACATAGTGAGATCCTTGGCAACTTAGCAAGACCCTGTTTCAGAAAAAAAAAATAGGGCTGAGGTTGTAGCTCAGAGGTAGAATGCCCCTGGGTTGAATCCCCAGTACCACAAAAAAAAAAAAAAACTTAATGAGCTATCTCAGTCTTTTATTTATATTAATTCTTGGAATCCAGTGTGTTTTTGTACTTGAAGTTTCTCTCAAAAACTACTAAATTTTCATCAGAAATGCTCAATCTATATTTACATTTCAAAAAGTTTGTAGTTAAAAAAGAATCACATACCCAAGTTGTTCCAATCGTACCTAAAATTTTTCCAATAACTACATTGAGTATCAAGTTTTAAATTCAAATTAAGATTAAATTTTAAAATTTAGTTCCTCAGATGCATGGCCACAGTCCAAGTGTACGAGTTCCATGTGACCAGTGGCTGCCATGTTGATAAAACTGCAGTGTGAAGCCAAAGGAGGCGCGAGAAATGCCTGATGGCTGGCCACAGCATCCTGACGCAAGTGGCTAAATAACTGCAGGTCGTAACTTTTCAAAGTCAGAGATCTATTTTAAGTAAAATGTTTGATTCAATTATCTTATTCTATCCTTTGAAAGCAAGGTGGTTCATTCATCTAAAACCACTGATAAGAGCAAAATAGGCCCCAAAATTATCTGTGCAAAATCGGTCAGGTACCATAGTACTAGTAACACAGCTCCTATTTTCCTGTAGACTATAGATTTAAAAATCTCTGATAAGATGAGATGATGAGCATGTCTTATGTCAAACATGTCTTACAATTCTTAACGCTAACAAATTCCTAAGTTTTTAATAGCTAAATTCCCTTGTAGATGGTTGTGAAATGCTCAATTGGAGTATTTTCAAATTTCAGTCAAGTACATTAAACTTAATGTACTTCTAGAACTTTAACTGTAAATAAGAATGATTTTCCCCCTCAGTATCTAAAAGGTGTTAGGTGGATTTATACTTGAATGACTGGAAAATAAACCAAGTTCAAGAGACAATTTTATTCTAACTTAAGAAATGTGTCATGATGCACTGTTCAAACTTGGTTTGCTTCCAAACCACTAGTGTGCCTTTCTCTTTATCCACTCAGCACACACACACACACACACACACACACACACACACACACACACACAGAGCGACATTTCTCCCACAGGTATTTACACAAAACCAAAAACAAAGCCTTAGACCAAAAGAATTCCAGGTGCAATCAGGTAGAGGAGGCATCTTGTGAGCTTCCCTTCCTCTTAGAACTGCACGTGTCACCCCTCTTCTATTTCTATGCCCAAAGTCTGTTCAGTGGTTACTAAACAGTTCTCAAGATGAAAGATTCCCCGTGCCACTACACAACAGTGTACCACATGATTCATCCTTCCTTGGTTCCAATGTCGTCAATGTATTACACATCCTTTTTAACGCAGCACTGTATGTTCCTGCCCAATGCTTGCCCAGCTGTCTCAGTGACCTTAATGCACATCTGTATTGATTTTTCTACCTTAGGCTGTAAATTCCTCGTGGTGAAATCTTGAGCAATTTATCTTACTTTATACAGTAAGGAAGATATAATAACATACATATAAGTATGTACCTTGCATACTTTTTGATGATTACCATGATGAGGATGATATTGCTAAAGAAATTGATTTTAGCATAATATGTAAGTTACAGGCCTGAGTGACTGAAGCATCTGAGGTTAAACAATTAAACTCTATTGTTCTGTATTCCACATTCTCATAAAGCTTCAGAAGATTTTATTAACCAAGAGTCCCTAACTTTAAAAAATCACATGAATTAAAAATACAGAAGAATCACATTTTTTTTTTTTTGTATTGGGGATTGAGCCCAGGGGTGTTCTACCTCTGATCTATACCCCAGCCCTTTTTAGTTTTTAATTTGAAACAGGGTCTCACTAAGTTGTTGAGGTTGGACTCAAGTCTGTGATCCTCCTGTCTCATCGTAAGTACTGGGATTATTGGTATATGCTGCCATGCCTGGCTCAAGGTTATAATTAAAATGTTATTTTGGCCAGGTGTAGTGGTGCACGCCCCTATAATCCCACTTGGAGGATTACTTGGGAGGCTGAGGCAGGAGAATCACAGGTTTGAGGCCAGCCTCAGCAACGTAGCAAGGCCCTCAGCAACTTAGTGAGACCCTGTTTCAAAATAAAAAATAAAATAGGGATAGGGATGTAGAACACCCCTGGGTTCAATCCCCAGTACTGAAAAAAAAAAAAAGAACATAGAAGAGACATTTATTTTCACTTTATCCTTTTTTCACTAACGCCTAAAAAAAATAGAAAGGTATTTGTGAAAATAAGTGTGTAAGTGGTAGGGTCAAGCCAGGCGTGGTGGCGCACGCTTGTAATCCCAGTACTTGGGAGGCAGAGACTGGAGGATCCGGGTTCACGGCCAGCCTCAGCTACTAAGTGAGGCCCTCTGCAACTTCGTGGTACCGAAGAAAGAAAAGAAGAAAAGAAAAGAAAAGAAAAGAAAAGAAAAGAAAAGAAAAGAAAAGAAAAGAGAAAGAAAAAAATAGGGCTGGGGGTGGATCCCGGAGGTAGAATGCCCCTGGGTTCAATCCCCGGTACCGCAAAGAAAAAAAAAACGTGTTAGGGTCAAACAAATGTGATATAATGTGCATAATCCCATATGCCTCACTTGGTACTATGCTTATGTGTTCCACAACCCCTCCAAGATAAAAGAAGTTACAAAAAGAAAAAGAAAAGCAAAAGATATTATAAAAATCAACTGGGCGTGGGGGCGCACGCTTGTAATCCCAGTACTTGGGAGGCAGAGACCAGAGGATCTGGATTCGCGGCCAGCCTCAACTACTTAGTGAGGCCCTCTGCAACTTTGTGAGACACAGTTTCAAAATAAAGTATAAGAAATAGAGCCGGGGTGTAGCTCGGAGGTAAAACGCCCCTGGGTTCAATCCCTGGTACCGCAAAAAAAATTAAAAAAATAAAAAATAAAAATCAACATTATTTATAGGCATTAGTAAAGACAATTGTCTGTACGGCCTTTAAAACACTGGGTTCTGTTGATTAGTTTGTGTTTGTTTTTTGAGATTGGTCTTATTATGTTGTCCAGTCTAGTCCTGAGCTTGTGGGCTCAGGGGACCCTCCCACCTCAACTTCCCAAGTAGCTGGGACAACAGTCATGGGCTACCACAAATATTTAATCACTAGACTCTATCCCTTTCTCCCCATCCATCCTCACTCTAAAACATAAAGTACCAAGTCCTGAGCTCTTGTCTCATATATTTATCACTAATATTTGGGTTTTTAAAGTTAAATACTTTGAAAATTGCTAGGAAAGTAGCATTTAGATTTCTCACCACAAACAAATTGTGAGGTTTATAGAGAGGTTAATTACTGCTTTCTAAGCTATTCTACACTACCTAGGGTATGATATTTGCACATGAATAACATGAGAAGAATATTTGCAAAAATTCTGAATTTTAAAATTCTCTAGTTTTTTCTCCCAGCTACCTCCTGAGCTGGACATAAATCAGATCTACAGAGAAAGAATAGTCACATGTGTGGAAACCAGCCATCAGGAATTAAAGACAGACATATTTGGCCCAATTTTCAGATAGTGCAAGGAATTTAAGAAGAATGATGAGCTATTGTACACTTTCTCACACTATAGAAAGAAGAAGTTGAAAAGTTTTGAGTAGTTGTCAAATAGATTCATCATATACTGCTGCACAGCCAGAATAAATCCTCTAACCTCTGAACTTGGATTTCCCCATCTATACTATGACACTTAAATCAATAATTTAAAGGTTGTATAATACCTAATCAAATGTACACCTCTTTGCCAGACTTGAGAACAGCCAACATTTATTAAGAGACAGTCTTTTTTTAGCTAAAGCTCCCAAAATAAACGCTTGAAAGTTCTTTCTGAGCCCAAATGTGGCAGCCCATTCACACTCAACACCTGGAAGAGGCCTCCTTCCTCTCACCTCAGTACCCACTCCTGCAGAGTGCCCCTGTGGCTAGAAGTCACTCAAGTGCTCCTGCAGAGCTGGGAGCTGCCAGCAGTCACTGGCCTGGGAGAGGCTGGGGGAGGGAGAGGGATGCAGGGCCCACAGCCTCCTGAGGTGGCTGCACAGCCCCCTGTGCCTCCTACCCAGACCTCACCCTTCAAGGCAGCACCCTCGGACACATCTGTTACTGCTGAAAGCAAAACTATTCCTTACAAACACTGAAAGACTTGACATTGGTTGGGTAAATAGATATATTAGAATAATTCAGCAGAGTGGGAAAGGGTAGCAAGAAAGAAGAAGCTAGACAACCAATCTAAGAATTCTATCTCAGACTTCACGAAGAGCATGGAAAATACAAAGAAATCGCCGATTTACCTTCAAAATGAGAGGTAAATATTATCATGTATATTCAATAACTGGTGATTCAATCATAAAACTTTAATGACATCATTTGTAGAGGTACAGACCAAAAAACAAAATGCCATTTCTGGCTGTCAGCACCCCATTTCCTTTGGTTGTCAATAAAATGTTTTGAAATCTACACACAGAAGTAACTTTTAGAAACTTTTTTCAAATAAGCAAAAGTCAGATATTGTCCATTGGTTTCTTTCTTTTATTGTATGTTTATCTTATTTTTGTTTCCTATACATAAAAAGTTTTTCCTTCTATTGTCCTCAAATAAGATATACTTTATTTCTTTTGAATCTCTATTTAAGGTCTAAATATTTCTTAAACTGTCCAATCAAGCATCTTACCATTAATATTAAGAAAAAACACTGGATATGTGTCCTCCTGTTAATCTCAATACATTCCACTTTTCAGAAATCATTGAGAAATAAATCAGTTGTGTGGGGGTGAATCCTCTAATTCCACTGATTTCAATGTGAATGATGACTTCTTCTATGGCTTACTAGATTGCAATTCCCTTTCCTTCTGAGAAATCTATGCAATAATCTCCTCTGGGAGCTTCTGGGTCCCAGGCCCCTAACTACTGTGAAATATTAAAATTACAATGGAAATTCCATGTGAGAGCCAGATTATAGAAAGAAATTAGAATGGGATCCCTAAGACAGATCCTACTTATGAACTACTATGGTTTCACCAGACTCAACAGAGGGAGGGATGGAAAGGTTACCTCTGGGTACCTGCCTGACAGTGTATATGCACAGTTGTCCCTCAAAGCTTCTTCGCACCACTCTAAAATACTTGTGTCGCAATCTATAACAGGTCTCTCTGACATACTAAAAAAAAAAAAAAACTTAATCCACCCATGTAGTTTTCCCGTGATAACCAGCTTCTGATTTAAACATTGTCTTTGTTTTTCTTACTTAACATGTACTAAACAACAGTTTTATGGTAAACCCATTTGGAAAACCAAACTCTAGAAATACTAAGGAAAGAATTTTAATATATTAATTCTGAATCAACAATAGTTTTTTCTCAACTTGGTTTATACTGTGTTATTGCTAATCTGTCTCTTGTAATGTCACCATTTTAAGAACAAATTAAATATAGCCATGGGAAAAACTCTTCCTGTTTCTGCTTGTAAGTTTTTCAGTACACTTTCAGAAAGTATTTAGTGGAGCTGTATGGAATAGTTAATATGGGCTTGGGAGTCAGACAAATTTAGACCCAAATTCTGGTTCTGCCCTTCATGTAACTTCAGGAATCATCCCTAAGTTATATTTTCTTTGTTTTGTCTTCTTTCTTTGCTACCCAAGAGTAGCAGCAATCAAAATGAAGTAATGTATCTGGAGCAAGAGATAGGCACACAGTAATTACTCAATACATAGTAGCTATTATTTTATACATATACACACACTAATAAATCTGGAAGTGAAGAAAAACATCCTTATTTCTACCATTTTAATAATACAAACCTGTATTTCTTTATCATTTATGTCCATATAAAAATGCATTGTTACACTATTATAATTATAACAATCTTATCCTTTTTAAATATTATAATTGCTTTTCCATATTACCATGTAGAGATCATAATTACCTTTTTACTTTGTTGCATGACATTCACTAAGTAGATTACTATAATTTAACCACTAAATTTCTGTCATATATTTGAGGTGTTTTGATATTACAAATAATGTTACACTAACATTTTCATGAATATAGCTTTTTCATTTTCTGGGATGGATTCCTTCCTTGAGATGAACTTCCAAAGCGAGCTTTTTAGGGGAAACATGAGTTCTTTCATGACTTAGACTAGTTTTGTCAAAATGCTTTCTATGAGTTTATACAATTTGCAGTTTCTTCTCTGATGTCATAAACTTTTTTTTTTTTTTGAGATGGGGACTTGCTACATTGCCAAGGCTGGCCTCAAACTTGAGATTCCTGTTTCAGCCTCCTGAGTGGCTGGGCTCACAGATGTGCACCACCATGCCCAGCTAAATGTTATAATGTCCTTCCCAGTTTTCAGTATTAATAGTAATATCTCACGTTTACTGAGTATTTTCCACATGTCAAGCACTGCTCTCAGCACTTACCATCTGTCATTTCATCATCTTCATAACAAACCTCTGAAGTTACTACTATTTTAGTTGCCCTCTTTTGCAGGCGAGGAAGTTAGGGTTCAGAAAGTTTAAAAGCCACATCCAAGGTCACGCAGCACACAAGTGGCGGTACTTGGGCTCAAATTCAGACCCTGTCTACAGCCACAGTGCTCTTGGCCACTTGGCTCCACTGCTGCTGTGTTCCACATCCCCCAGTAACAGCAGATGGTTTGAAAAGATACTTTATTGATATGGTTTGTTGATAAAGTTGGTTATTTTTACATATGTTTATTAAAAACTGCACTTTCTTCTTGTGTTATTTGTTCATAAAGAGGTGGGGAAATTCTGTTCCCTGTCTATTTCTATCAATTGGGTGTATCGGCACAGCCTTCTCCCTGGAAAAGTCCCTTCTTGACATCAGTTCCCAGGAGAAGGTGACCCTTTTTCTCTTCCTCCTCCTTCCTGCCCAACATGACCAGAATACAAACATATTCTACCAAGTTACATGCACATCTTTTCACATCCCTTGCTCATGTGATATGGCTTCTGACTGGCTTGGGACACTGTGAGGAATGACAGTGACAATCCAGTGACCCCTGAGGGGTGACAAACCACAATCTTTGTAACTGAACCAATTTACCAAGGCCTCTGAGAACTGATCCCACTCCTCCACGCCCTGAGGCTCCTCTTTCCTCTTCTCCCCTCTTTGAGTTTCCCTTCTGCTGACTAATGGTGGGATGTAAAGTATTTAGGGAGTATGTGAGCCAAACAACTTGGCTCCCATTTTATATTGATGACACAGAAACACCCTTCCAGGCAAGGTGGTGCACACTTGTAATCCAGTACTTGGGAGGCTGAGCAGAAGGATCACAAGTTAGAGGCCAGCCTCCACAACCTAGTGAGACCCTGTTTCAAAATAAAAAATAAAAAGGGCTAGGGGTGTAGCTTGAAGGTAGAATGCCCCTAGCCTTAATCTCCAGTACCCTCCTGCCCAAAAAAAGAAACCTCCTTAAAACCCCATCTATGGTTTAGTAAGCAAAATCACATTTACCTAATAAATCTAAACATTAATCAGTCTATTTTAAACTATGCTCCAATACCTGCGTTATGTCTTGCAATGTATCCAAGGGCCCAGGCGGCAGCCTCCCTGACTCCAGGGTCAAAATCTTCCAGGCATATCACCAGCGTGTCCAGGGCTCCACAGTCCACGATGGCCTGGGCAAGCTGGGGAGAATGTTTACCAACTGCCCGCAACACAAAGGCTGCTGCTTTCTTGTAGAACCGCTACCAGGGTAAAAGAGACCAAACCCAGAAGGAATTGAGCACTTACATATGCAAAATTCAAAGTAGAACAAAAGCACCATAAAAACAGCATTCACGTAAAGAAAGCTCAATAGCTTTATTTAAAGAGGACAAACACCCTGCAAAAAACCACTGTGACCATTTGATGTTCCCCCATTGCTTCTGTTCAGTAACTAAATCATATACATTTCAAGTGTTTCATTCTAAAGCATGCATTTGGAACTTGCACAAAATAAAATAAAAACCTGTACTTTCTGCAAATTCATAAGATAATGAGATTTTATGTATCTGCATTACACTGAAAGATACTGTCTGGCCCATGGGAACTCTCAGATTGTTAGCATGTGTAACTAAATTCTCTGTCAACTGACTAATTCATTTCCTTTACTTGCCCCCAGTCTCTAAGCACAGTGGGCCTTTCATGACCTCAACTAATCTTTCTGATGTCCCAAGTTATCCTGAAATAACAACCATGTTTCAAGATGCACTTACCAATCATAAAATAAGCATAGAGGCAAAACATTCATGATCTATTTTTAATCTTCTCCTCACAAGTAAACAAGCAAAACAATGTGCTCTAAGTTATTTGTCCCCTCTAGACATGCTTTTTAAAAAAGATAGAAGTAGCAGGGTGTGATGACACACGCCTGTATCCCAGTACTTAGGAGGCTGAGACAGGAGGATCTCAGGTTCTAGGCCAGCCCCAGCAACTTAGAGAGACCCTCAACAACCTAGTGTGACCCTGTTTCAAAAACAAACAAAAAATAAATAGAGCTGGGGGTGTAGCTCAGAGGTAGAGAACTCCAGGGTTCAATCCCCAGTACCACACACACACAAAAAAGATAAAAGCAAATTACCACTGTGTGACTTTTAAAGACTGTTTCATAGTTATAATATTTCCTATATATACATTTTATCTGATTAAGGAATGAAAAACGAAAACACAAAACTAGTGTTTCTCTTCATGTTGCTTAAAAAATAAATCTATTTGGCTATAAAAGTAGATTATATTTGGCTATAACTGTGGTCCTATGGTTAAAAAGACACAGTGATGGTCTCATGATTCTTTAATTAATAAAACCTAATTAGTCTCCTACTCTACATTCTTAGTTTCTATTTCTTTACAGTGACTACTAAAAAGTCACTAGGTGACTACAGCACCTGTTCTGAAAGCTTTCTACTTATTTAGACTAAACTAGTGATATAATAAAAATTATAGGAAGTTGAAAAACATTGAGTATATTATAATTCATTATATTTTTAAAATTTTATGTATGCTGCTAATATAAGAAATATGCCATTTTAAGCTGGGCGTGGTGGCACACACTTGTAATCCCAGTACTTGGGAGGCTGAGACAGGAGAATCCGGGTTCGCGGCCAGCCTCAGCTACTTAGTGAGGCCCTCCACAACTTAGCAGACTCTGTTTCAAAATAAAGAATAAAAAATAGGGTTAGGGGTATAGCGTGGAGATAGAATGCCCCTGGGTTTAATCCCCAGTGTCAAAAAAAGAAAAAAAGAAAGAAAGAAATATGCTATTTTAGTACTGATGTTTGATATTTATTTTCCTTAGTTTCTTTTTTTTCCCTTAGTTTCTTAAGTTATGGCAATAACCTGATTTCTACTCATAAAAATTAGAGTGGTATTTTAAAGTATCTTTCCATTCATTATTTTCTTAAAATTGTGGAAAAATGATGGTGATACATTTCTTGTCGTTACCTTAAGCTAATTTGACTTTTCATTCTGCAGTACTGTCAAATTTACAATTTACAGGTTTCAGTAGTCACTACTAACTACAGTGCTTACAATTCACACTTTGTGATCTAATTTTCTTTCTCCTACTTTTACTTCCCCCAAATTCCTCACCAATAGAACTGCCTCAAAAAGAAAAGAAAAGAAAAACCACAGGACTTTGTACATCATAAAGAGGAGATTAAACCTCCTGTGAGACATGACTCCAGGCTGGAGGCGAAGGAAACAGAAGCTGTGAACAAAGCTTTGCTTTCTCTCTGCCTCCTCTTTTCTGCCTACTACGTTCTGTCTCTGTACCACTAAGAGATGTTCATTCATTCTTAGAAAATTCTACTGAAAAAAATTCAAACTGAAAAAAATGTTGACCATTAAAAAAAGAAAACTTCTACTGAGAACCTTCTGTGTGAGACACAAAAACATAGATCCTGTTCTCAAAGGAAAGAGTCTAAGAGGAAGAGATTTTAACAGTATTTGATGAAAAAGGAGTATCCAAAAGAAAAATAAAATTTCTGTGATTCCTTGTGGAGGCATGTAAATGACTCTCCAATCTACTTTTAAAAATCAAGAGCTAGGCAAGGCATAGTGGAGCACGTTTGTAAATCCCAGTACTTGGGAGGCGGAGACAGGAGGATTGCAGGTTCTAGGCCAGCCTCAGCTACTTAGTGAGGCCCTCAGCAATTTAGTGAGACCCTGTTTCAAAATAAAGAATAAAAAATAGGGCTGGGGGTGTAGCCCGGAGGTAGAACGCCCCTAGGTTCAATCCCCAGTACAGAAAAAAAAAAATCAAAAGCTGGGATGTAGCTTAGTGGTACAGTGCTTGCCTAGCCAGGTGTAAGGCCCTAGGTTCAATCCCCAGTGCCTCAAAAAAAAAAAATCAAATTCTTTCACAATTAGGATATTTTTTATCCTGATAAAATACATATATTTTTATTTTTTATTTTTATTTTTTATTTTTTTTTTTTTTTTTTTGCGGTACCGGGGATTGAACCCAGGGGCATTCTACCTCCGCGCTACACCCCCGGCCCTATTTTTTATCCTTTTTATTTTGAAACCGGGTCTCACGAAGTTGTGGAGGGCCTTACTAAGTAGCTGAGGCTGGCCGCGAACCCAGATCCTCCGGTCTCAGCCTCCCAAGTACTGGGATTACAAGCGTGCGCCACCACGCCCG
>PVJS01010396.1:0-48081 GCA_004027185.1 Glis glis | reverse complement strand
TCCTGCAGTATGGGAAGGACAAGAAATCATGGTGATAGTAAAGGATCTGTGATTGCTCACTCAGCCTGCTACAAAACATTTGAGGATGCAGCAAGCTGGGAGTTTTAATTATCCTAGATCAGGAAGAAGGTTGCCTATTTATTTTGTTAAGGATGGTCAAAAGCCAGGGTGTATTGAGACTGATGTGCATGTGCTTGATGGACGAGGGGGATGTTGTAATTATGGAGAAGAAATATGGAGGAGAAGTGATAGGTTTATTTTGAATTTGGTCTGGGAATCAGCAAGGAGGAACTAAAGAGGACCCCCAGACTGAAGTTGATGATTGGCCTAAGGGATTGTCTGCTGGACTATGGTGGGCTAATTCAGGTTATCAACAGACATATTTGGAAGCTTGCTGCTGCCATGAGCAATATAATTGCTCACGGATCTGGATATAATCACACGGAAGGACTAAATAACAGCATAAAAATGAGCAACCAGACGAACTTATCTGGATGCCCTTTAAAAGGCCTTGTTATGGCATGTGTCAATTTACCTTATGTGTTATTAGTAGGAAGTATTAATATTACTATTGATCCTCATGTTTTTAATGTTAATTGTGAGAATTGTACCATTACTAATTGCATTTCTGTGACACCTAATGACACCCAAGTGATGATACTTCAACAACCTTATTTTGTTATAATTCCTGTTAGCATATCAGGTCCATGGTATAGTGAGAAAGGATTACAAGTGTTATAAGGAATGGAGATCAAGAAAATGCTTGGATTAATTATTGCAGGCATTGCAGCCTTAATTGCTTTTATAGCCACTGCTACGACTGCTGCAGTAGCTCTATCCCAAGAAGTACAGACAGCTACCTATGTTAATCAATTGTCTAAGAATGTTACCTTAGTGTTAGGGATATAGGAAGATATAGATAATAGGTTAGAACATAAAATAAATGCCTTGTATGAAGTTGTTCAATATTTAGGAGATGAGGTTCATGGGTTAAAGATAAGAACTCATTTAAAGTGCCATGCATTTTTAATGCCCTAACCTCCTGCCATCTAAATCCATCAAATGGAGGTCCGATATCAGTTTGGCCAATCAATATGAGGCCCCCAAATATTAAACCCCAGCCCAGTCGATAGCCAAAGACGGGTAAGATCCTGCTAGGTCATATGAACCTAAGACAGGGGACTCAGCTAGCTCTGGGCCTCCCCCATGACAGGCAACTTCTGAATCCTGAGCACGACAACCTAAGACAGGCACGACCGCTGGTTTTAAACAAAAGTAAAACAGGGGAGATGCTGGGGTCTCCACCCAGTGCCATGAAAGGGCCTGGTGGACTAGCAGAAGCCTGCTCTAGAGTACCAAGTACCGGGCCTCTTCCACGTGGCAGTGACTCAACATATCAATGGCAAAGATGGCGCTGGCGGACCCCTCAGAGGGAGGTCCCGCAGATAGCCCCACCTAACCTCAGGAGGGCTATTATAGGCAGTTACCTCCTTCCGTGTTCACAGACGACAGGTGCCTCTACCTATGATAGGTTACAGGGGGGCGTGGTGATCCGACCCTCACATGCCATTGGGTCACACCCTATTGCTTGCGAGTTTCCTGTATGGCCTCTACTATAAAAGGGGGATTGGCTTTCTAATAAACGAGATAGTGCCAGACATGTCACCCGGTCCGGGGTGTGTGTTTTCGGGCCGTCGGCGTCTGCTCCCCTGTCAGGTATCATGCCACTCTCAGGCGGGACCCGAGATATATTTTTAGAAAAACTATGAAATTGCATTTAAAGGGATGATGTTTTATTGACCCAAGGGCTGAAAATTATGTTTCTGAAATACTTTCTATGCCAACTGAATTAATATTTTAAGTTTCTTGTTTTTCAATGATACAAATAATTATACAAATAGGGCTTTGAGAACTTAGAAGAATGAGTGGGTAATATGCCAAATATTCTTTTTAATGAATAATTTATATGTTTGATGGTAGGAGCTGGATCCCAGTCAATAATGTTTTCCATTGCTAACCTAAAGCCTAGAAATCCATGTTGCTGGGCACATTCAGATCCTTATTGCTGGTTTTCAGAACACCAGATGTGAGTGAGAGCGGACAATTCTGTCATTTTAATGCCTGTGAAATCTAGAGAGCAGATATCTCAGCTCACCCAGGCCAATCCACTTTAAGATCTGGGCATCAGGGAGAATATTGACATGCCTATATTTGTTTTCATTGGCATAGGTAAATGCAGTCTGTGGAATTGGAACTACGACACCTAAGTTGATTTTTGCTCCATCTCTTGTCAATCCCGAGGCATCAGAAAAACTTCTCAGTGTTCTGTGGCCACCAGTCCACATGTTCTCTAAGCAGCCAGTGTTCACTGACTTCTAAGTTCACTGAAAGGGAAAGAGTAGACAACATTTAGATCCAACCTTTATGTGAATGCGAATGCTGGGGTTTGTATTTGGGGCAAGAGTATAACAGATGAGTTTGATGGAGGTTGAATCCTATTGGTCAAAAATCTCTAGGAAGGAAATTTCACAGTTCCCACTTCATTGCCGAACACAAGTGATCAGAGTCACTGTTCAAATAAACTGTACAGTTAATGTGATAAGCTAAGGGTGTAAGCATGATATGCTAAAATTCAATACACACACACACACACACACACACACACTAAATTTCCAGAGTTTTAAGATTTTGATGTTATGTAATAACAAGACCACCCAAAAGGTGGCACTAAAAAACAGTCATTATATGACCTTCCGGTAAATATGATTTAATGAGAAAAAAAGTGACAAGAAATAAGTTTCAGTTTTCTTTTATGTTTAAATTTTTAGTTATTTTCTTAGCCACTTGTAAATATTAAGCAGTAGATATCCTGAAAAATGGCTTCTATTTTCATCTAAAACAAAGCGCTTCAAGTTGACTCGTATTATAGCTGTATATGTTTAATTTAATATGTATCAGCTTATAAGACCAGTAGCCTATTTTAAAATCATCAGAGACCTTAGCATTCATAGGTTGTTTTGTTTTCCTCTGGAGTCATACTTTTACCATAAATGTAAGAACTGAAACTTAGTTAGAAGTTAAAAGTTAGGACAGAAGTTACAGATTTGGAATTAATGCTAAGGGGCAATAATTAGCATCCTAAGATCATAATTATAGGACAAGAGACATATCTTGCTACAGTAGATTTATAGAGGAATGTGCAAAGTGCCAAGGACTGAGACCTAGTCATGGTAGAAGGCAAACAAGTTGTTAAAGGACTGTATCAAATGTCTTTTGTGGCCACAATACCAAACTCCTTACCATATGCATGTTGCCTTTTTTGTTGTTGCTGCTCTGCTGTTGTTACAAATGTCTATAAATCCAAGTTTATGTATTTATTACTATTATTCCAGTTGAGCTAGGAGAATATCAGCTGCACTTGCCAATCACTCTCTGGTTTCTTGTAAAGCCTTCTATTTTTTGTTTGAATTCATGTCTTCAGAGAAGATTATTAGAAAATGTTGCATATTAGCCAGGCGTGGTGGCACAAGCTTGTAATCCCAGTACTCTGGGAGGCGGACACCGGAGGATCCGGGTTCGTGGCCAGCCTCAGCTCTCTCTCTCTCTCTCCTTGTCTCTCTCTCTCTCTCTCTCTCTCTCTCTCTCTCTCTACTTAGTGAGGCCTCCGCAACTTCGTGAGACCCAGTTTCAAAATAAAGTATAAAAAATAGGGCCGGGGGCGTAGCGTGGAGGTAGAATGCCCCTCCATTCAATCCCCGGTACCGCAAAAAAAAAAAAAAAAAGAAAACGTTGCATATCTCTTCTTGAGCTTCAAAGGACAGGTTTAGTTCATCTCTACTTTCCTCTAAAACTATTTCTGTTAGACTGGATCATGTGTTAATATATTCCCTCTTACACCACAAAATCCAGAATCTTATGAACATCTAGTTTTTCCAGTGTTTCTACAAGAGATAATAGGTTGAGTCAATAGAGATTTACATGAATATAGAAAGTTTATGTGTTGGCAGTGTTGTAATAATTTTTTTAAAAATAATTTAAAGTTGGCATCTTTGACAAGTCCTGAAATTCTACAATTCTAGATGTTTCTCATATTTGCGATTAGAATGACTTAAGATAATATTCTACACAGGCGTTCTTTGTCAGTAGTTGGGTCTGTAAAAATGATAACAAATGCACTGCTTCTAAAGATATTTTATATTTATTCAGTCAGTCAGTAAGCATTAATTTGATGCTTTCACATGTTAGGCATTCTACTAAGCACAGGAAATAAAAAGCCGAACCAGACACAATTTCAAAATTGAAAGAGCAGAATCTGCCTTCTAGGAAAGAAGGCAAATAAAGAAAGAAAATTAAATACAGAGGTGAGTTTTGTTTTGGAGGTGCACTCAGAGTAACTACTGTGACAATGCAAAGAAACAACTCTCCTAGGCATGGAGGCTGGAAGGGTAGGTAGGAATTCATCAGGTGAAGCAAGGGACAGTAAGCAGGAAGGGCATCCAGGCAGAGCAACAACACGTGCCCAGGCCAGAGGATGAGAGGACCTGTAAATAGCTCCATATGCTTGTAGCATGGAGTGGTGAGATGGGGCTGGAGAGATAAGCACCAGCCGAATCACAACAGACCCTGCTTCTTCAGTTATCTGTGTACTTACAGCTCACTTTGTTCCAGAAGAGCTTTCTAGTGCCTTGAAGGGTCATAAATACCACACTCAGACATTTGGAGCTCTTCCTAAGATGTTGGGGAGACACAGGAGGAAAGCAACATGATCAGATTTACATCTTAGAAGTATAATCCTGTCTTCCTAGGGGAGGATGGATTGTAAGGAACAACAACAGAGGCAAAGAGGCCAGTTAGTGAGCTGCTGCAGTTAAGTGAGAAATGTATCACAAGACACTGGATTAAAGTAGAGCCTTTGGGGATGGAAAGAAGAAAAAAAGTTTCATAAGCATAATCATCAATATGGTTTGCTAATAAATATTTCTCAAATAATGAATTATGACTATTTAGACATGTGGGTGAGGAAGAGGGAGGAAATCAAGGATGAATGATAGGTTCAAGCTTGGGAAACAGGTGGGTGACAAGAAAAGTCTTTGCTTGGATACTGAATGTATTCCCAGAAACTATAATTGTATGTAGATTAATCTCAACTATATGGTAAACACTCTAAGGGTAAGTTGGTGTGTTTTTTTTTCCTGTAATTTTTCCAGTGCCAAGAACAGTACTGATCATTAAGAATATATAAAATACTTTCATTGGATTGATTATCATTCAATGAATCTGGCATATGGTTTTACCCATTTAAGAATGACTGGTAGGTCTTAATTGAATATCGGCTGGCATTATTTGGTTTCATGATACAAAATTGGAATCTCACTGACATGAGCCAAAGAGAATTGTGTTGAGTGATGGAGAATTTTCAGAATTGACATATAATCTGGAGAAATAGGTTTGGAGATCTGCAAGAAAAAAAATCAGATGGAGAGAACCAAGCAAGAACCACAGGAAGTGTCCTCTGACACGAAGGATCTGGTCAGGAAGCTACTGTGGAAATGGATAAGTCACAACCACTTGCAGTCTCTTTGTTCCTCTGCTCAAGATTCAAATTCCAGAGACTTTCAATTATTGCCCATCTTGAGTAACATCTCTACTGTTTAGCTGGGATAGGGTTGGTCCCCTAATTATGGTCTTTCAGAAGGGAAAGAGATAATTCCTCAAAAATTTGGAAATCATG
This sequence comes from Glis glis, assembly GCA_004027185.1. Lineage (NCBI taxonomy): Eukaryota > Metazoa > Chordata > Mammalia > Rodentia > Gliridae > Glis > Glis glis. The sequence continues at coordinate 42,350 of PVJS01010396.1, read as the reverse complement.
GTGCACTTAGGAAGGGAAAAAGGATGCTAACTAGACAAATAATTCCAAATGTTCACGTCAAGCTGATTCTAACATTTTTGTTTTAAAAGATTCTTAAAAACCAAATTGAAGTTTTATAAAATATGGACATTAAAATATATTTTATGTGCATTACAAATATATCACAATGAACCTCATATTATGTATAATTATAATGTACCAATAAAATTTACAAAATTATTTTTTGGCTAAAAGTAACTTTTTTTTCAGTTTAGCTATTCTCTTGGACAAAAAATAGTCTATTATATTTAGCTTCTAGAAAGTAAACTGGACATTTTTAAAATAGTAGGACACAGGCACTGAACTAATGAGATATGATAGGAAATTCTAGACTTGGAAAGAAAGATTTAGATCCTGTGGGATAGAATTGGATAGGTGAGGGATGGGGCAGGAAAGAAAACATGTGAGAAGTCAGGAACACACACAGAAGAAAAATCCAGCGTTATTTGGATAAGCTTCAGAACGACACTCAAACCAAATCTCTAACTCTTGAGCATCCGGAGGGAACACCCGCCACTAATTACAGGACTAAGATGTGCAAGAAGCCACTTCAGGGCTGTGGGGCCCAGACCAGTTATCCTGATGGCGGCTTTTAAGATGTGGCTGTGGTTGTTTGTTTGGTGGTAGGAGAGAGTTTAAATTTGCTTCCACTGGCCTTGGTAGATATTGATATTTCTTCCATCTAATCTCACTCCAGAGCTAGGGAGATACCTGTGCCAACTATGGCTTTGTTCGCTGTGCCAGACAGGATTGGTCCTGCAAAGTCAAATCGCTGTGAAGGATGTTTATGCAAATGTGGGAAACAGGACTACAATTCCATCTGAAGTTTTGCTTACTGATTACTGAGAAGGTTCCATATTCAATCCCTTTTGAGAAAATAAATAAAGGAACTGCTTTTATGATTGATTCTGAAACTATGGAAAATTTCAAGTTGGTCTATATTTGGAACCATAATTTTGATATTTCTGTTTTCTTTCATTTCTCATATTTTTCCTTAGATAACAAATTTTTATCTTTATTTATTTATTTGCAAAGAAGAGTTCAATATTGAAAAAGTCCACTTTCCTTTGTAGGGTATAGATGAAGCATTACACATGAAAGGTAAAAAATAGTTCCTAGAAACATAATTAGAATTTTCTGTGAATAATTTGGTTCTATTATTTAAGTACTGATGTGTTATAGGCTGTCTTAACGCATCTATGCAGTTGATGTTTCTAGCTTGCCTTAGAACTTCTCTGTTTTTCTTTTCTCAAGCTAGAAAGATGTTTCAGAAACTAAAGTAACACACTATAGTTCATTTACTTACACTTGTCATTTTATTTCTTGTGAATGTGAGTTTTTTTCTTCCTTTTTGTAAAAAAGATGACCATGGAGCATCAGATGAAAAGGGATAATTTCTCAAAGTGGAAATCAGATGGCAGAGTTTCTTCAGGAGTAACTAAACTATTTTAAATCTTCACACACAAAAAAGTCCTAACACATCCCTTCTGCTTCAGAGTTGTTTTCCTGCCATTACGGCTAGGAGAATTAATGCACCATCAAGGATGATACTGAACACATTAAACATGGGCTTATGAGTTGACTAGATGACCTTCAAAATTCTTTCCCAAAGCGAGTTTCTCTGTTACTACTGTGGTCAGGGATGTGGTTGGGGATGTGAGCCAAACTGCCGGGGTTTGAATTCCAGCTCTCAGCTATGGAATCAGCTGCCATCCACAGGCAGCAAACACATAGCCTTTGCAGAGCCTTATTCACATGGGCTAGTTGATGCAGAAGGACCTGTCATTTCACTTCACCAGTTTCTTTTTCTTTTCATGGTCTGGAGAGAGTTGTAAGAGTGTGAATGCACCTGTGTGAGTAATACATATATACACATATAGGTACATGCATATATGTATATGTGGAAACATGTATGTATTTACTGTATTGTATGTATGAATCATCAACAAAGAGCTGACAGCTCCCATGAAGATAGTGTTGATAGTCTTGACACTACCAAACCATCATAACAGGAGAACCACGGTTGAGCACCACAATGCTGCATTCCACACACAGTACTAGCAGGGTTAAACTATTTTGCTTTAACTCGTTTGTCTAGCATCTTCTATTGTTTGTGGCAAAGATGAGATGACTACCAGGCAGGTGGCACATGTCCATAATCCTAATACTTGGCCGGCTGAGACAGGAGGATCTCAGGTTCCAGTCCAGGCTCAGCAATTCAGCGAGACTCTCAGCAATTTAGCAAGACCTTCTTTCAAATTAAAAAAGGAAAAGGGCTAGGAGTGTAGCTCAAAGGTAGATGCTCTAGGTTCAATCCCCAGTTCCAAAATGAATGAATGAATGGATGGATAAATAAATATTAAAAAAGATTAGATGATTAGGGAGGTGGATACTGAACCTAATCTAAGATAGACCTTTGTCTTGTGAGCTCTTCCCTCCATCTGGGAGGGAGGATGTGATTGAGGTGAATGTTGAGATATTGCCTTATAAATGGCAATTGAGACTAACTTCTCCTATGGAATATGGAATGACATATTGGTGATGAATACTTGGCAATTCTTCCTGGTCAAATGTTTACAAGGATTTATTTTAGCATCTCCTTAGTCATCTCTACCTTTCTTCCAGAATATCATGAGTTCGGGTTGATGAAACATGTGTGTGATAACTTGGAGAAACTTCTTGAACTGAGCTAATTCAGACTACTATTGGCAACAGCATTATGTGGCTCTTTGTGTATTTGGCAGTGGGGGTGTTATTTCAGGAGTGGTTTGAAATGGATGTTGCTGAACCTGAAGCCACTTTGAACTATCTAATACATTCAAAACTTTTATTTGCTGAGACAGGCCTAGAAAATTGTCAAAATTGTCTTGCACTCTTAATTATATTTCCTGATACTTCTTCATGGAAAGTAGGTGTTCCTGATCTTTTAACAGAAGAATAAATTTCTAAGAACAAAAGGTTAATTCAGCTTTATTTCAGTTTATAATAAATTCATTTTGTATTATTATCTTTTTTAAGCATAGGAGGAGATATGGGTGATGGGCTTGAAATATTTAATTGTAATAAATAATATGAAAGTTTTAAATTTATTTTTAGAATTTGCAGCTCCTGTGCTACTGTGCTTTGATTTGGGTAGGATGAAACCAGTGACACTATCTGGAGTCTAAGATGTTTACATGAGATTTTTCACCCTCATACATACATCAGAACTGCTTAGGACTCTCTAAATTCTTCTCAGGGGTCCATCATCTACTCATGACACAGGGAGACCATCATTAACACATGGTAACACATCTGGAAACTGAATGGCAATGTCAGGTGGAAGTCATAGATCAGTCCAGGGGCGAAATTCCAGCCAAAGTTCTAAGCAGAAGCATTTTAACTCAGAATGCTCTTCAGTAAGTGATGACGGTTTTGGCTTCCGCATGAGCCTTATGATCTACCATTATGAAGCTTTCAACAAGTAAGTTTTTTTTTAAATTTGCCCTTCTGAAACAAGAGTAAGAATTTCATTGACTACAAGCATTAGATAAAGGTATTCCTTAAATTCAGAATGTTTTTCAGAAAGTCTCATGTTATCCTTAGTTTTAGGTTGTAACTAGACGCTGTCCAACATAGTAGCTATTAGCCACATGTAACTGAGGAGCATCCGAAATGTAGCTAGTAAGCTTCCCGAGATATTGGAATTTTAACTTCTTAAAATTTTCATTTGCCAGGCATAGTGGTTCACATCTGTAATCTCAGTAGACTTGGGACGCTGAAACAGGAGGATTGCAGGTTTGAGGCCAGCCTCAAGTAACTCAGTGAGACCCTGTTTCAAAATAAAAATTAGAAAAAGACCTGGGAATGTAGTTAGGAGGTAGAATGCCCCTGGGTTCAATTCCCAGTACTTCCCTCACCACAAAAAAAGAAAAAAATTAATTCATCTGAAATGTAAAAAACCTGAATATAAGAATCTCCTAAATATTTTGTATATATCATATGTTAAAATGTTAATATTTTGTATATAGCTGGCTAAATATTATGTATGCATATGAATAATTTTACCTGTTACTTTGTAGTTTTTGGCTAAAGCAACTATCACAAAATTTTGAATTACCTATGTGGCTTGTATTGAATTTTTATTGGACAGACCAGCCCTGACTTATATTGGTTAATGGCTCAAAGATGTCTAATTTAGTTACATGCACAGTCTGTCCTCATCCCCCCACCATAATGATTTCATTGATTTAATAGCTGATTTCACAAGAAATGATTCATTCTTCCATTTAATCTTCTAGTTCCTCAGAGAGGAGCTTTTCTCTTCTGAGAACAAATTCACTATTGTCAAACAGTTAAGGTCCCCTAAGTTCCATAGCATCTTTCTTCCTTGGCTCCCTTCAATTCTCCAGGCCAAGTCATGCCAACAGCCATGGGAATGACATTTAAAATATTTTTTGCTTGTGTTTTTGATTGAATAATGTCTCCAGGATCTATTTTAAAAATATTTAAAAATTAGCTTTAGTTTACTTTTTAATATTGTGTGTGTGTGTGTGTGTGTGTGTGTGTGTGTGTGTGTGTGTGTGTGTTTTATACTAGAGATTGAACCCAGGGGCATTCTACCTCTGAGCTACATCCCCAGTCTTATTTTATTTTGAAACAGGTTCTCACTAAGTTGCTGAGAGCCTCTCTAAGTTGCCGAGACTGGCCTCAAACATGCCATCTTCCTGTCTCAGCCTCCCAAGTATGGTATTACAGGAATGCACCACCACACCCGGCTATTTTTCAACATCTCTTAATTATGTCTGCTTGAATCCATATAGTGTATTGGTTTACTTTGGCTCACAGTTTTGGAGGTCAAGTTTAAGATCAGGGGTCTTCTGGTGAGGGTGGCACATCGTGGAGGAAGTATGTGTCTGAGCATGTGGTCATGTATTGACCCAGGAAGTAGAGAGAGAACCATCTCAAAGTCCCCCAATCCCTTTTATTTATTTATTTTTTTGCAGTACTGGGGATTGAACCCAGGGGCATTCTACCTCTGAGCTACACCCCCAGCCCTAATTTTTATTCTTTATTTTGAAACCGGGTCTCACTAAGTTGCGGAGGGCCTCACTAAGTAGCTGAGGCTGGCCGCAAACCTGGATCCTCCGGTCTCAGCCTCCCAAGTACTGGGATTACAAGCGTGCACCACCACGCCCGGCCCCCAATCCCTTTTGAGGACACATTCTCAATGACTTACAGACCTTCCATAAGGCTTCACCTCTTACAGTTCCCTAGTACCTCCCAATATCCCATCCAGGGGACCAAGCATTTACTTATGGAGTTTCGGAGGCCAATCATTCAAACTATAGCACATGGAGCTGTCTACATGTGACCCACAGTCTAGCGCAGGAAGCACAAAATAAACATGTGTGTTTCTTCTCCATTCTGATGGAGCCTCCCTTCTCTATACACAGAGGAGGAAATGCCTGGGAATTTAGTTCTCCCTGGGCACATCTCTCAGTCAATGACTGATGCATGGGAGAGAGAAATACTCCATCCAGGAGTCAGGACACCTCTGAGGTGAGAACGTTGGTGCCTCTGAATTACTGAGCTTAAGTTACATTCTGTGGGCTTTGCTTGCTACCAAAACATCCTTGGCCTCCATCCTGGTTCCACATTCTCACTCATTTACTTATGTCCTAGGAATACTTCAGATAAATCACTTTCTCAAAAATTCATCTTAGTGTGTGCTTCTGGGAAATCCAACCCAATGCTAATGATCTTAGTTACTGGAATTGGTTCTAGGAAGCCAGCTCAAGATGAGATTGGGGAATTGGATCACATGAATATCCAGTTGTTTCCACCACTGTTAAAAACAACTCTCTTTCCTCCATTATATTTCTGTAGTACATTTACTGAAAATCAAATGAATGCTTCTGTTTTATAAAGGTTTTATTCTTTTTCCATTGAACAAAATCTTTGTATATTTGAAAATACCACCCTGTCTTGATTACTTCAACGTTGTGGTGAGTCTTGAAATGAATTAGTACTATATTTAGTACTATATTTCAAACTTTTTTTTACTATTCTGATCACATGAATTTTAAGATAAATTTTTAATCAGCTTGTTAATTAACAACAACAAAAACAAAAACTCTGCTGAAGTTTTGCCTAGAATTATCAATGCATCAATATGGTAGAATTGAAATTTTAATATTATATATTTTAATTAATAAATTTTATATATTTATTAATTTATTTTTTCTGAATTCCTCTTAGCAGCAATGTTTTATAATTTTTGCTATAGAAATCTTACATTATTTTATATAGTTAAATGTTTCAAATGGTTAGTCATAGTTAAATATTTCACATTTTTATGCTATTGTAATGGCATGCTAATATTCCATTGTTCATTACTAATATATGGAATTACAATTGATTTTTAAATATTATTCTTCTATTAAATGTTAAATATTGTCCTCTTATTTTTTGACCTTACATTATTGTAAATTTATCAGGATTTTCTAGGTAGATATTTTGTGACTTCCTTAATGCATACTATCATATTGTCTTTCAGTAAAGACAGTTTCTTTTTTATTCCAATTTGAGAAGAGCATTTCTCATGTATGTGTTGAATATTGCCATATTTTCCTCCATTTATGAAGATAATATATCATTGCTTCCCATTTTCTACTAATATGATGAATTATCATGGCTAGTATTCAATAATTAGCTAAACTTGCAATTTTGTGATGAACTCCAACTGGCCATGTCATATTAACTTTTTTGTTACTGGATTTGACTTACTAATCTTTGGTAAGGATTTTTGTGTTCATTTATAAGAGACACAATATCTGTTAGTTTTGAGTATTGGAGCAAATTTAGTGTCATACGCTGAACTGAGAATTATTCGTTTCTCCTCTAATTTCTGAGTTTATATAAGATTTTAAAACTTCAGCTGTGAAGACATTTAATCCAAGCACATTTTTCTTCCCCTGATGCTTCTCTATTTTACTGGTTTTCAATAATGTAATTAAGATATGGCTTCTTGTGACATTATCTTCTTTGTTTAGTTTCTTTGATCTGTGGATTTACAATTTTTATCAAATTTGGAAAAATTTTGACCATTATTTCTTTATTTAATCTGCTTTTTTCTTTCCCTTCATACATGATACCCAGTTGTTCTGTTGATAACAGTCTTTTTTTTGAGATTTTTCCCTTCAGTACATACTTTAGTTTGCATAATTGCCACTGCTATGTCTTCAAGTTCATTGATCTTTTAACATCAGGTCTCTAATATGCTAAGTCAACCCAGTCAATATTTCTACTTAGATATATTTGTCAACTCTAGGAGTTATATTTATCTTCTTAAATCATCTATTTATTTTGTATTATGTTTTTCATTTCATATATATCCTCAAGAATATTTGTAATTTTGTTTTAATTACAAAATTTGTTGTAATTACAAAATTACAAATATTTACAAATTAAAACAAAATTACAAATATTCTTACTTGTCTGATAGTTTCATCATTTCTATCGTTTTTCAGCTTCTGTTTGTCAACTTTTCTCCTGATTATGAGCCACATTTCCTGCTTCTGAAGGTTCAGTACTTTTTCATATGATGTCGGATATTGTGAATTCATGGTGATATGTCCATGGATCTTTTGGCCTTCATTTAAAGAGTGTTAAGGGTATTTTGGCAGGAAATTTAATTAATTGTGCATTATTTTGAAACTTACCCTTCAGCTTTCTAAGGGTAACACAGAGTAGCCCTCCATGAAGTCTCCTTCTAGGGTCTCTATCAAATGCCCCAGATATTCAACAAAGCCTCTCTAGTTTGCTCAGTACAAATTTGTCTTTCAACCCTGTGCAACCTTTGGGAATTATTCAGTTTAGTGCTTCCCAATAGCTTTTTATTTTTGCCCATCCTCATATAGTTTCACCCTATGCAATGCTTACTTTTACTCCAGGCATATATTGCCTAGTGGACAGCCAAGGGGTCAAGGGACCACTGCAGGTATCCAGAGCTATTTCCCTGGGACCTTCCTCATCATCAGTATTATGCCTTGCAAACCCAGATTTTTTACCTCTCTGAAGTCTTGATTCCTGTCCTACCTCAACTCTGGGGACTGCCATGTTTGACTTGGGCTTCCCTTCCCTGCTCTGGAATTTAAGGATGACTCCAGGAAATAGAGACCTGTAACCATCTAGTTGACCTCTTTTGTTTCTCTTCTCTTAGGCATCTCAATCCTGGATTGCCAGTTGTCCAAAGACTGTTTCACATATTTGATCATTTTTCTAGTTGTTGTTAGTGGAAATGTGAGTCCTGTTCCTGTGACTGCATCATAGGCATAAGTTGCATCCTTTTATTAAAGTTTCAGTCTCTGTATTGAAATTCAAATCTGTGTCAGAATAATAATTTTTGATGTCATACTTCCAAATAACACATAGTTATCATATATGCTGATCTTAAGTATGGAATTTTTTGGTTTTGAAATACTTATATACCTGTGCCTGATTTATATTATGGCCTTGATTTTAATGGTGGCATCAAACAACACTTTAGCAAATAAATTCTCACAAATCTTCAATATTACTTAAAGTCATAAAATGTATTTTATTTATAGTTTTCACAATAAAATTCATATTCTTTAGTATGAACTTGTAGTGGTGGGTGTTTTCACCCCCTTTTCTTATTTTATATGCTAGAATCATATTCTTGCATCAAATTCGAAAAAAAAGCATCAGCAAGAATATCTTCTATGAAATCTAAATATCTTTGCTCTCTTTTCCAGAATTAATTCTCTATACAAATAAATATATGTAAAAGGAATACTAAACATGAGTGTCCCCTGGCATATAATATATGAAGGTGAGTTTCAGGGCTTCTCTCTGGAAGCTTTAAATAGGTCTCTGTTCCCAGACAGGACTATCCCCTTTCTATTCACAGGTATACATAAACAATACTTCCAGCTCTGCTCATAAACTTACTTTGATCCCCTTATCTGCTCTCTTACTTGCTCCTAATGTCCTGTTTGCTCTTGCCTTAAATAAACTGCGTATCACAAAGGCAGCTCAAGGATTTGTGAGTGGGACAATCCCAGTTACTAGTGAGGACTACAAGTCCTGTATGCTTGTTGAGCCCCTGAAGTGCCATGAAGTTCTGACTTTCGTCCGTTGTTTTTGAGGTAGTGGGAAAAACCAGCAAGAAAGGTTATGCCTGGCACCATGCTTGGCATGGAAGGACATGCAGAAGTGTGCCATGGAAATGTGAAGTGTTGTGAGAACATGAATGTGGACTGGGTCCCTTTGAGTCAACAGATGAAAGGGCACCTCTGGTAGTACTGGCAATTTGACTTCTAGTCATGAATTATTGATCTCTTCCGATCAAAATGCAAAAGGGCAGGTGACCGCAGGTTTTCTAATTGGTTTTGCATCACAGGCTCCTGCCCATCACTTTGGGAATGTGTTTTCTCTCACAGGTAAATAAACTCACCCCAGCTGTTCTGGTGTATCCGTTCAGCAAGCTATGTCGCCCTTAACAAACCAAACACTGTCTCCAACCAACACTTAATATGATCTCTCATTTCCTAGGTCCTTAATACATGTGGATGTTTCTCGTCTGATTTCAATATGTTTTTATACACCTGAGCAAGCATCAAATAAGCACCTACTTTGGTTGGGTTAGTCAGACAAAATAAGATGCAGTGTTTGAAAGCATTTATAAAAAGATGCACAGCATTATTTTTTATTAGCATTTTTCTGTTGACTTGAAGTTTTAGAAGTTTGACAATTTTGCAAGTGTTTCTACTTTGAAGAAATCAATTTTCTGTTTGGTTGTCCTCCCCCCTCATTTTCCTGTTACTAGTAAGCTATTCATCTTAGTTCAAAGATAATACTTTGGTACTTTTTTAAAAAAGTAATAAGAAAGATACAGAGAAACTAAATGGAGAGGGGGGTGTAGGAGAGAGAGAGAGAGAGAGAGAGAGAGAGAGAGAGGGAGAGAAAAGAAGGGAAGGGAAGGGAAGGGAGGGGAGGGGAGGGGAGGGGAGAAGAGAAGAGAAGAGAAGAGAAGAGAAGAGAAGAGAAGAGAAGAGAAGAGAAAGGAAAAACAAGAAAACATAGTGTGGGAACAAAAACTAAAGGAGGGGTTACAGTTGTGACACGGAGTCTAAATCTCATTCGGTTCCATGTTTTGGGTAAGGCTTTGTCATTGTGTAGCTGTCCAAGTGAGTATTTGAAATCAGTTCCTTGTGGTCTCATGTTCACTTTGAGACTTTTAACACTTACTTTAGCAATAGATTTATCGACGCTTTGATGCCAGTAGAGGAAGCCAGTAATTATGGCATAGGTCCAATGGAAATAAAATAAGGGTGTAATTTCTTAAATTAATTTTCTCAGCTGTTGAGATATTCATTTTCAGTTTAAGGAAAAATTTATTTGTTAAGTTTTTGTTACAGGAGCCACAGGAATAAATATTCATTCTCTGTCTCAAAGTTTCCTTCTCACATTCTTTCTCTTTTACTCAGTGTCTCTCTGTCTCCCTCTATTTTTATTCGTGACTTGGTTATGTTGGTATATTAGGTTTGTCATTCATTTATTTAGTGTGAGTGGAAGTGAGGTCCCATTAGAAGGTTAGCACAAACATGACTGGTTTACTTCAGGGTAAGCCCATCAACCAAAGGTGGAAAAAATTCCAAGGATTCTATTTGCTGGAAAATTGGCTAACAAGGTTTTGGTTACTCAAAGCCTTGCTCACAATGTGGGATTTGAGCATGGGGGCCTCTCTGGGTGGAGAGAAGACAGAATATAATAAACACAACAGGCACTGGCATCATGTCGATTGGAGTACATTAGGAAAATAAGTCACGAGAGAACCATGAAAACAAAGTTTGTACTTTGTGAAGTGAAACAGTTCAGAGATGCCGATCATAAAGATTAAAACTAATAGCAAGGCCCCAAAGCACGGTTTCTGTTTCAGGCCTAGACATACACATTTTATTCTCCATTCATAAAGAAATCTTAGTTTGCAAACAGGATGCATTCCAGACTCCTCGGGATCTAGAATTTCATCTATGTGAAGAATTAATGTAAACATATGCCCTTCCTTTAAAGTGAGAAAAGGGTAAGCAAAAATGAAACAAATGGCATTTGACTTATCTTTCTAAAAGAAAAAAAAATGTATGCATGAAAATTAGGATTTTATTTAAAACACATTTTAGAATACTTCCTTTTTTCTCAGGAGTATTTATTTTCTTCCATTTGTTGACTTCACCATGAATTTCAATAAGTTCTTGGTGTGTTCTTCGTTTATTTGACTTTTGATTTAAAAAGGCAGGGGATGGATTTCAGCCTCTAAATTTGGAAGAATGGCTCTGGAGAGAGGCCCTCCTAGCTTCCTGGAGGAAGCAGCAAATGAATTGGTCCTTAGAGAAAGGGCACAATTATAACAACAAAAGGATGAAGGAAAGTCCCCTTCACAGAGGGATGTAAAGATATGGATGAAAGGCAAGTCCTGTTGGGTGAGTGAGAGTCGCCTCATGGTGCAGGATAGCTGTAAAGTGTGAGGTAGGGCAGGAAGGTTCATTGTGTACACAGGCTGGGATGCCAGCTCTGAGACTTTTATTTTAATAAGTGGAACTTGGTAGATAGGGATAGTCGTGAGCACAACTCCATCAAGAGAGTCAAATAGAAAGGTACAATGAAGAAACACCAAACATTTATGGAGCTATTCCTCTGTGCTATACATTATATAGGAATGTTACATTGCCCAATGTTATGATTTGGATGTAGAATGTCTCCTAGAAAAGTTCATGTATTGGCAACGCAAAAATGTTCAGAGGTGAAATAATTGAATCATCAGGATTCTAATCTTATCAGTGGATAAATCCATTGATAGATTAATGATTTGAATGTATTTATTGGGTAGTAACATAGGCAGGTACGGTGTAGTTGGAGGATGTAAGTTACTGGGGGTGGCCTTGGGGGTTATATATGTCCCTTGCTCCTCCCCCACCTCTCTCTCTGTTTCTCTCTCTCTCTCTCTCTCTGTCTCTCTCTCCCTCTCTTTCTCTCTTTGATTCTGGCATCCATGATGTGAGAGCAGTGTCCCTCCATGCACCCTGTCCCTGCTGACATTCATGCTTTGGAGCTGGGTCTTTGGACTGAAATCTCTGAAACCATGAGCCCCAATAAACCTTTCCTCTTCTAAGTTGTTCTTGTGAGGTATGTTGGTACTTTTCCCAGGGAGAGGAAAGTTGACTAAAACATCCATTATGCAGATACTGAAACTATGGCTCAGTGATGTTGAAAACTTGCTAATATGTGTGGTTTGATCATTGGGTCTAGGTTTGTTGAATGGACAGAATGCAAGAGATGCTTCAAGATGAGAGAACTGGTGTAAGGCATATAGACTCTGGAACCAGGGATACTAGACTGGGCCTCTAGCTTGAATTCAGGTGGCACTCATAAACTATGCCTAATGTTGCAGAATACTGGGCAAAGACCTGAATTTTAATTTTATTATTTTGAGACCCTGTTTCTAAGTAAAAAATAAAAATAGGGCTGAGGGTGTAGTCAGAGGTAGAATGCCCCTGGGTTCAATCTCCAGTACTACAATAAATAAATAAATAAATAAACAAATAAATAAATATAAAATTAAAAAGTACATAGGAGTCCTGAGTTAGCATAGTAGGCATACTTAATAATTTACCTCCTCCTAACTTCCCATTGAAATACCCATAATGATACAGACAGAGTGGCCACAGCATTATAAATTAAACATCAAAGGAGAACTAGGGGTGAATTTTCTCTAATTGCATCTCTGGCGTGACATTTGAAAAGCACATTCTTGGGCTACAAACTAGCTTCAACCTCTAAATTCAGAAAATAAAGAAGCCATCAAAGCAAGGAGACAAACGTGTTTACCTCTCAGTTACAGGTTCTGGGTATTAGGTTGAAGGAGCTGCTCTCCTCTGAATATAGGTTTCTGCTTCTGAGCTGTTTCATGTACTAAAATCAGAACCATTTACATCCAGAGCCCAGTTCTTTCTCTCGTTTCTTCTACATGCATCACTGTCTTTCTTACTATTCTTTCAGAGATTTCATGTATCAGCATGCAAAACCCCAGGAAGTAGGAGGGGGTAGAGGCTGGCAGAAATGGGAAAATGCTTTTGACGGCATGCTGAAGATCCAAAGAAGAGCCATGAACTGCATCTGAAACTAGCACTTGCATAGCATCCTATTACTGTTATGGGGTTTGAGGGTAGGAAAGGATGAATACATGGATCACTGAAGTTTTTAGGGTAGTAAAAATACTCCCTATGAAATATAATGGTGGACACATGTCCCAGAGGAACCAAACTCAGTTCACCAGGTGCCCTCCAGATAAATCCCTACCAGGCTCTATAAGATGAGCAAGAGAATATGTGCAACTCTCTTGGTTTTCAGATTTAGAGAGGGAACCCTCCCCCAAAATCCAATTTGATCTTGAGGGAGGAAAGTCATACTTTTTATGGCAAAATTCATGTCTGGATAGACTTTTTCTATAGGCAAATATGAGTAAGTAAAAGCCAAATCAAACCAACACATGCAGCCTATGAAAAGAAGATATGGAAGAAGAAATACCTGACCACAAAGACATGCTGAAGTATTTTGATTACTTGGCTCCATGTTGGAATATCCTGAGATTTTCTTTTTTGTGGTACTGGGGATTGAACCCAGGGGCATTCTACCTCCGAGCTACACCACCAGCCCTATTTTATTTTTATTTTGAAACATGATCTTGCTAGGTTTATGAGAATCTCACTACTTTCTGAGGCTATCTTAAAACCTGCGATTCTCCTTTCTCAGCCTCCGAAGTACTGGGATTACAGGTGTATGCCACCACACTTGGCTCCTGAGATTTTAAAAGATACCTACAGTTGGGCCTCAACCCCAGAGCTTTAGATTTAATTTGTCTGGAGTGAGAACTGGGCCTTTTTTCTTTTAATAGAATTATTTTGGGGATCAGTTTTAGGTTGAAAATGGAGACCCCGAAAGCAAACCTGAGAGGAAGGTACAGTGATTTTCCATATCCTCTGGCCCTATGCATACATAGCCTCCCCATTATCAATGTCCACCTCCAGAGTGGAACATTTGTTACAATGGATGAATCTACACAGACACACCATCACCTGAAGTCCATGGATTGCATTAGGGTTCAGCCATGGTGTTTTACATTCTATGGATTTGAACAGATGAATAACGACATGTATCTACCATTATATTTCATATGGAGTATTTTCACTGCCCTAAAATCTTCTGTACTTCACCTATTCATCTCTTTCTACCCTCAAACTCTGGAAACCACTGATCTTTTACTGTCCCTATGGTTTTGCATTTTCTAAAATATTATACAGTTGTTGGAATCACACAGTATGCAGATTTTTTAAAATTATCTTCTTTCACCTAGTCATGTATATTTAAGTTTCTTCTATACCTTTTCTTGACTTGATAGTCTTTTCTTCTTCTTTTTCTTAGTGCTGAATGATGGTCTATGGTCTGGGTGTACCAGATTCTTTTCTATTCACAGACCAAAGGACACCTTGGTTGCTTTCAGGTTTTGGCAATTATGAAGAAAGATGCTATAAACATTCTTGTGTAGATACAAATTTTCAACCCCTTTTAGTAAGTACCAAGGAGTATGACTGCTGGATATTATGGTAAAGTATGTTTAGCTTTATAAGAATCTACCAAACTGTCTTCCAAAGGGGCTGCCCCATATATAAAGAATTTAAAACATGACCTTTGCCCTCAAATCATTTATAATCTAATGTGGAAGGGAGAAGTGGTTGGGATCAGGAAATAAGCAGACTTATGCAAGTTATTTTAAGACACAGCAAAAATAGAAGAGTATAATAATGAAAAGTAGTCATAATGTGGCTATGTAGAAGATGGGGTTATTGATTTTGCCTAGGAACTAGAAGTGTATAGTAGTAGTAGTAGTAGTAGTAGTAGTAGTAGTAGTAAAGTGGGCCAGTCATAATGAAAAATGTGGCATAGAATTTGTTAGGAGAAACTATTGAAAGGCATCTAGGCTGAAGAAAAATTTGGCCAAACCACAGAGACTTGGGCATATTGAAGTAACTCAGGAAAGAAGGTGAGCTTCGTGGCAGAGTCACAGGTGTGTATAATCAGGTATAATCATTGGGTATGTGGCTGGAAAAGTTGGCTGGAATCTGAATGTTATTAGTGCCCATCATCTGCTGGATTCCAGAGTCAATCCCTCTGGGATGAAGACTTGAGCTGCAAATATTCTACAAAGTCTGAAATCCCCACAAACGAGAGCCTACTGTGCTTCTAAATGCAATGGTGTTTTGGAAGTTTGTAGCTCTGACTTAGTCAACTTAGTCAAGATGATTTAGTTAAACATCCAGGAAAACATGCTGCCTCCAAAACTTAGCTTTGAACTGACAAAAGAGATTATTCACTACCCATATGTGTCACATTCACAGTGAGTCAGAACCAAGGTAACACATTTTTAGAGATGGACCTCTATTCTGTGGCTAGTGTGCTTTAATATACCAGTCACTGTGCATCAGGTTAAGCACTGAGCCATGATTGACTCGTATGATTGAGAATCATTTCTGTGAGAGAAAAACAAAGCACATGAAAGCTTAACCATTTCTCGAATTGTACTCTCACTTCTAGAGACATAGCGTCTTTGGCCTTGACTTAAAAGCTGTGGTGTTGAGTCTTTGAGGAGGTGGAAGGTAATGGCTTTAGACAGCAGAAATAAACGAGAACCTCAGGATTCCTTCTGGCTTGGCAAGGTAGAATCCAGTGGCAACTACACTGTATATGTCTAAAAATAAATAACTTCATGAAAATGTAAGCAGAATTTTATAGTGTACCCTCCCCTGATCTTGATTTCTCTTAGCCACAATACTTGTGGCTATCTCTCTCCCTACCGTCCCTCCCTCGCTCCCTCCCTTTTCTCCTTTCCTTCCTCCCTTCCTTCCTCCCTCCCTTTTCTTCTTCTCTTTCTCTCTCCCTCTCTCTGCCTCTCTGTACTTTCAATCTTTAAGATATTGCTTTTTTGGGGATTAACTGAATTTCTAGCTATTGTATTATTGGCAATTTCTTTTCTAAATTAGGAAATTTTGATTGGAAAAAAAGGAAGAAAAAAAAGAAACTACCTCCCCCATTTCTTCCCCCTCTTTAGTCAATTAGAATAACATTAAATCTATTTTAAGTGGCCAAGTTTAAGACTATATTTTGGCATAAATATTCACATACAAGTTTTTATAACTCTTATTAATCAGCAAAGTTTAAGAATCCTTAAACAAAAGTTTCTTAAATAAATGAAGCAATATCAGTAGTGAGTGACTCACATTGGAAACTGAATTGGGATTGTTGGTTGTGGTACTGTGTTTTGGGTCTTCCTAGTAATTCCCCAGAAGGAACACACTCAATCACTATGCAGTTACTATTTTAAACTGCATGCTATTTGCACCTAAAGTAAGATTTTATTTAAAAATGCTCTTGAGGGAACAAAACTTTCATTCTTCTCAATTTCTTTCATTGGGCTATATGGAAAACATTCCACATATCTCATTCAGAAAATGTGCAAAGCTGGTTTTGGGCACAACACTAATTTTCTAAAATGGATGGACCAGAGCTGGTTTCCGTAGATTTCTTGCAATCAGTTGCATGTGGCTGGAAGTTGAACTAACAGTGATTTATAGCAATTGCCTTTCGTCAGTTTATGTCATACCCACCTGCATAATCCATCAATTGTCCCAATAATGCCTAGGGTTCATAATTTTCCTGAGCTTATTTGGTTCTCAGGAAACACATACCACGCACCAGTGGTCCAAGAATGAATGATTGGCTCCTAGCTTCTGCTGCTCTTATTTCTATAGCAGGAAGAAGAAAAGAGTTGTAGGCACATGGACTCAACATTTAATCAGAAGGTAAGAAGGTTCCACTGAGAATGTTTATCATACAGGCAGACCAGGACAGGAGCAATCTATTAAAGAACAGTTTCTCAAACTCAGTATTATTGACACTGTAAATGAAATCATTATTTGTTGCTGTTCTATGCATTACAGCTCCCCTGGATTTTTTTTCCCACCAGGTACTAGCAGCATCCCTTCTAATACTGTGAAAAAAATGTCTCTAAATATTGTCAAATATCCCTTGGGGGTCAAAATTCCTCCTGATTTAGATAAACTATAATAAGGTGGCATGATTTAAATATAGTTTGTTTTCCCCAAAGTTTCATGATGTTTCACGGGTTGATCCCCAGAATGGTGCTATTGAGAGGGTATAGAACTTTTGGTAGATGGGGTCTAGTGGGATGTCCATTGTGATAGTTAATCTAAGTTGTCAACTTGACCTGATCATGACACACCCAAGATTATGTGATTTTGGGTGTGTAACAGCAGATTAAAGAGAAAGCCCTGCCCTGAATGTAGGCAGCAGGATTCTGATAGGTGCAGACTTAGATAAAGAGGGAGAAGCCGCGTAGAGTGTGTGCGACTCTTTCCGAGGAAAAACGCATCTGCTCTCGCCTGAGATCGTCGGCTGCCGGCTTCGCCTTTCTCTGAAGAGCTTCTTGATCTTCTCAGCCTCCTGCTCTTGGAACTGAAACTTCACCCTCGTTTCTCCGAAGAAGCTTCCTGATCTTCACGTCTTGGACTGGGACTGAATTAGTGGTTGCTCCGATCCTAAGACTCCAGCTCTTAGACCGTTCGACCAGCTACTGGTTCCTCTGACTCTCCACGTGCAGTCAGAACCTGGGACTACGTTGCTGCAAACTGTAAGCCCATCTGATAAATCCCTTTTCTCAAATATACTCATTCTGTGTATTCTGTTAATCTAGAGAACCCTGTCCAATACATCCATAGAGCACTAGAGCTCTTCCTTGAGTAAACCCTTGATAGTGCTCATGTGACCGCTTTAGTGGTTCTGCAGGGAGAGTGGTGTCCACCTCTGTCTGCTTTCTGGCTAGAGATGTGGCCATGCAACTGCTTGCTCAGGCAAGTGGAAAAGAAGTAAGCATCAGCAGTGTCTACAACATGCCTTGTTGTTCCTACAACTGCTATCCACCATTTTCCATGAAGTCCTCACCAGAATTGAGATGATGCCAGTGCTGGGCCTTTGAACCTGCAGAACTGTGTGCTAAATAAACCTTTTATCTATATAAAGTTAGTTGCCCCTGGTATTTTCTTTCTTTTTTTTTTTTGCGGTTCTGGGGATTGAACGCAGGGGCGTTCTACCTCCGCGCTACACCCCCGACCCTATTTTTTATACTTTATTTTGAAACTGGGTCTCACGAAGTTGCAGAGGGCCTCACTAAGTAGAGAGAGAGAGAGAGAGAGAGAGAGAGAGAGATAGAGAGAGAGAGAGAGAGAAACAGGGAGAGAGAGACAGAGAGCTCAGGCTGGCCGCGAACCCGGATCCTCCGGTCTCCACCTCCCAAAGTACTGGGATTACAAGCGTGCGCCACCACGCCCAGCCCCTGGTATTTTCTTAGTATAAGAAAAGTGATGGAAAGGTGTCTAATGCATAAGGAAAAACAAAAACTAGGAATGTGTAGTTGGTCTGTATTATATACTGAATGGATGAAATATATAGCAGTCTATAGAATAAAAAAGAAATGTTAGTGTCATGGGAGAAGAGATATACCCAGAAGACAGTTCCAAAGAGTTCCTAGAGAAAAGGAGGAACTTGACTCAGAATCAGCAGGTCCTTGACATATGTGATCAAAAATAATTTTAGCACATGTCAGTAGAGGCACAGAACATTATTTTAAAATCCAAGGAATATTCCTTCGTCAGAGAATGTGGGCTACTCTGAAAGTGAGAGTTTTATTTGGGGGGTGTTACTGACTCCTCTTTTAAAGGAAACTTGGTGAGGGGTGGGTATGGAAAGGCACATCAGTATGAAATCAATCTGGTGATCTCAGGATGCTTTATGCTGGCCTGGTCATTATTAGGATCCTTAGGCTCACACTGTCTCCATTATCTGATCAATAGATAATGCTAGAAAGTCCCCTAAGTTATAGGTTTCTCAAAATATTGTATCTCTCTTTGCTTAAACTATTTATTACTGGGGTACCAGGTAGACTTACATATTTCCAAGAAATTTGGGAGTGATGGGCCAGGGAAAGAAAGGTAATGATTTGGAAAAGTATGTAGAACTTTAAAATTATATTTCCTTTTACTTCCTTATGTCTCCTTTCAAACTATATTTTATTTCCTCTATTCTACCTCATTAGGACAAATATTTGTTAATCACACTTAAAACTAATGTATATAAGTACAAAGAATATATTGAAACTTGGGGAGAATTTTTTCATTAGAGGAAGGAAATGGTAAGAAATAAACCTCTACAGTTATGATACTTCTGAAGTATCTGTGATTGGAAGAAAATTCAGAATGTGAGAATGATAGAAACTTTTCTCTACATAGCTTCTTACTTTGACCAACTCATTGGTGTTAATACTTTCCTTCTGATTATCAAAAATATTATGACTTTTCTTCCCATGTGTTTTGATTTGGATATGAAGTCTCCCCCAAAGACTCACGTGTTAAAGGCTTGGCCCCCAATGTAGCAGTGTTCAGAGGTGAATAGATCATGAGGGCTCTCACTTCATCAATGGATTACTCTATTGATGAATTCATAACTGAATGAATTATAGGAAGTTGATGGAAACTGTAGGAGGTGGGATCTAGTTGGAAGAAGTAGGTCGCTGGGGGCTTGTTCTGGAAGGGTACATAATGTCCCGAAGCCCCTGTCCCTGCTTCCTGTCTGCTGTGAGTTGAACAACCACACTCTCCCCACCATGATGCTCTGCCTCGCCACAGGCTTATAAGCAATGGAACCAGCCAACTCCAAACTAAAACCCCTGTGAGCCAAAATAAATCTTCCCACCTTTAAATTATTTTTCTCATGTATTTTGTCACAGTGACAGAAAACTATCATACCAAGGTATCCCTTCATCAATTTGAAAACATATATGGTATCATTTAAAAGGTTTTATTTTTCCAACTTTTTTTCATACTAAAAAGAATGTAGTCCTAAATTACCCAACTTTCCAATTGTTTTCCCCTAATTTACCTTCAATCTGTTTATATTTTGATTAAATTGAGAATCTCAATTCCCATGAGAAGTGGGTCAGAATTGCTTTAGTCTGAAAGATACAGAATATTCAATGGTAATTTAAACCTTGAAAAAAATGTTCATACATAAGAGCTCAAAATATGCTTGATGCCAACACATTAGCTCAACTGCTCAAGGACTAGACTTTTGCTGAGGTTCTGTTCTACCATTGTCAGTAGGCAGCAAAGAAGGGAAATGCTTTAGTTTTCTTGGTGTTGTGACCAAAACACTTGACAAGAACAACTTAGTGGAGGAAAGATTTACCTGGCTTACAGTTTAAGAGGTTCAGTCTATGGTCAGCATACTCCAAGGCAGAAACATCACAGGAGCAGGGCATGGTGGAGGCGAGCTGCTCAGCTCATGGCAGCTGGGAAGCAGAGAGAGACAACAACAGGAAGTGGTGAGGGACAGATACAGTCCTCGAGACTCTGTCCCCAGTGACCAACCGCCTCTAGGCATACCTCACCTGCCTACAGTTACCACCCAAGTAAATTTATTCAAAGTAATTTTGCATCAATGGATTAATCCACTGATGAGGTTAGAGCCTTCATGGTTCAACTATTTCATGTCTGAAAATTTCTGCATTGCCAACACACAAGCTTTTCTGGGGGACATTTTAATATCTAAACCATAACACTACACTCCTGACACCTGAAATGCTCATGCTGATCTCATAATGCAAAATGTATTTAGTTCATCTACAAGAGTTTCCATAGTCTTAACAGTTCCTGCATTGCTTTAAAGCCAAAGTCCTAAGTCTTCTCCGAGATTAAAGGTAAACTATTGGCTGTGAATGAATGCCTTTCAATGAAAACAAACAACAAAAACAAACAAACAAAAAACAAGTTCCATCCATCCAATATACAAGTGAACAGAATAAGCTTTCCCATTCCAAAAGGGAGTAATAGGGACATTCAAAAAAGGGAGAGGAACAAAGCAAGACCAAAACCCCGTCAAACAAATATTAAGTCCTTTAGATACATGCCCGGCATCCC
The DNA here is from genome assembly GCA_004027185.1 of Glis glis. Taxonomy (NCBI): domain Eukaryota; kingdom Metazoa; phylum Chordata; class Mammalia; order Rodentia; family Gliridae; genus Glis; species Glis glis. The sequence goes on along the minus strand of PVJS01010396.1, from coordinate 21,204 downwards.
TAGTGTGTGGTAGTATGTGATTTTCAAAATGCTAGGGTAGCCTTGCACCTGTGGCCTTGATAGTTGCACTATCTGATCTCTCTTTTAGTCTGACTCTCTTTGGAGCCTGTAGCTGTGTTCAGCAGACATTCTACAATCTGGCATCTCCTAACTCCTAGGGTCTCCATTGTAGCTTTGGCTTCTCTCACAGCTTACTCATCACCTCCTCAGAGACTGCCCGCAGGGATTCTGGCCTCAGCATGCACTGAATGGCCTCCTAGGCCTTCCTTTGAAATCTGGGTGGCAGCCTCTGTGACCCCTTAACTATAGCATCCAGCATTCCTGCAGAATCAGCACTATGTGGATGGTGCCAAGGTCTGCCTCCAGCTCAAGCAGTATCCAGGCTTTTTCAAACATCTCCAAACCTTTTCAAACTTCTCACACAAACCAGTTCCAAAGGTTTCTGAACCAAATATTCAGGTTTAGACACAGCGATGACCTCAGTCTTGGTACCAATTTTTGCATTAGTCAGCTTTTTCATTGCTATGACCAAAATATCTGACCAGAACAACTTAGAGGAGGTTTATTTGGGTCATGATTTTAGAGGTTCAGTTTATGATCAGCAGGCTCCAAGGCAGAAACATCACATGGGGCAGGGCATGGCAGAGGATAGTTGCTCAGTTCATGGCGATTATGAAGTAGAGAGAGGATGAGTCCAGGGACAGATATCATTCTCAAGGGCCCACCCCAGTGACCCACCATCGTTAACTTGCCCCACCTCTGACTTTCACTGCATTGGAGACCAGGAGCAACACATGAGCCTTTGGGGGGACAATTCAAACCCAAACCATAACAGGAAGTGGAATGGAAGTTAGGATCAGTAATGTCTTTAGTGTATCTTGTGCTCTCCATACCTGTATTAATTTACATTAAGAACCTACTTGCTTCTTTGGTGACAATATTGCATGATTGATGCTGCATTTAACCAATATCATAGAAACTATTTCACCACAATGTTATGGTCTTGTCACTTATATATGAATTGGCCTGTTCATTGAATCCTGGAATCTTGTCTTATTTACTATAATATCCCTATATTATTATAGGCCATATTACAAAGTACTCAGGAAATATTTCTTTTTAATTATCAGTGTATATGAATTATGTTCTAATCTCCAGAGTGAGTTTTTCACTTGCTAGAAGTTATTTATTAGAAAGTATTATTTTCAACATACTTCTTTTTGTTATCTTACACTGATTTTTCGCCAACTTAGCTTCTGGAGGTCTATGAATTTTCTAGAAATTCTATACAATATTTCTATGCATGTACATATTTCAAAGCAAACCATAGCTCTTTAATCAGATTCTTAAAGAAGAATCCAACCCCTTGAACTTAAATTTCTATACAATACAGACATTTCAGAGGAAATATATGGAAGATCACAGGTAAATTACCCTGTGAAAAGATTTGGTGTCAGGAAAATAATGCAGTCATCTAGGGCTTATTTTATAGTGACTTCTGTTTCTTCTTTTGAGCCCAAAGTATGAAAAAAATTGTCACCATGAAAGTTCTGAAGTTTATTCTAATTCTGTTACTGAGCACACTTAATAGGAAATAGTTAATGTCAAACTTCCTGAGGGTTTAGGAGTCTATCTCTACTAGATTATAGGAATAAAAATAATGGGCTCCAGAAACATTTTATGAATACTGGAATATCATTTCATTCTTTCAATAGGAGATGGATGCAACAGATCAGCTATCCTTTCTTGAAAATGGTCTCCTGACCTATTTTTAGCAGTAGATGCTTTTTAAAATCTGTGTTGATGGCTTTACCTTGAGCCACTTACCATCTCTGTATGACCCTGTGTATAGAGCATGGGATATAAAAAAAATTAGGAACTCATAAACAATTTGTTTTAACAAGCCAGCATATAGCTCAGACAAAAACTCATGAACAACTTGTCCAGACATGCCAGCATATAGCTTCAGAAACTTGCCCAGACATACCAGCATAGGACTCAGACCAGCACTTCTGTGCTGCAGTGGATAATGGACACTTGGGTCATAAAATGCCTTCTCACCTCTGATGGACTTACCTCATCAATATATTTGAACTGGTGCTAGGAGTCTGGGAGGTTTGATAAGCCTGGATGAGCTTGCCGAAGACACTGGGAAATGCCCAGAAAGTCCTATGAAGACCCTGACCTTGAAGCTCAGTGCACTGAGCTTTGCTTATGCTGCAACAGTCTGCCCAAGTGTATGACTCTGATCCAGTGACTTGTTCTCGTCCTGCTCTTCTTGCTGACTGGAGGATCAGTGTGAGACTTCTGACCAGCTTGGTACCCCGGACAACTTCTGGATCTCCTCTTCTATTCCTGGATTTGATTCATTATTCCCTACTCCCTGTTTGTTTATATTATATTATTTTCCTGATTATTTGAAGTTCTTTAAGTTTTAGAATTTATGTGCTGTTTAGTACATTTATTTGACCTAAATTGTTATATTTGTTAGTGTAAAATGTATTGTTTGATGTTCTTTTATTGTTAATTGACTTTAGCCAAGCAGTCACCCAGCATCTGAACTTAGAACTTAGCTTAACTCTACTTAGACAATTTCCTGATAAGTTCCTGCATGCCATAACCTTTGAATGTTGAATAAACCTGTGGCATTGTGGAAAGACACAAATTGTGTGTGATGTGACTCACTGGTCTTAGGATCTTGTGGCCCCATTGCTCACAGCACCCTGTCAGAGGCTAGCTGCAGTTTCAGGGGAAGTTTTGGCGGTGAGATTCCCAGTAAGAAGAAAGCACGTGGAGTTGCCATCTGGAGGAGAACAACAACAGTTTTATTTTACAGACCCGTCCTTTATATAGGGTTCTGGGCAAAATGGCACACGTCATGCCAGCATAACATGCGCATGTGTGTTGCATATTACCTAGTCATGCTTATGTAACTATATCCACATCTGCAGCTGCGTGGGATGAGCAGGGTCATCTGTGTCTGAGGGTGATCAGTGAGGTCATGTCTTCACCACCGGCCTATTACTTCCTTTGGGCCTTACACTCCACCCCTTACAGGGTGGTGGTGTGTGATTTGACCAAGAGACCATTATATTGGGCCTAAAGACCACAACAGCAATAGATGGTGCAACAGGTGACTATTAGTCCTCCAGTCACACAGGTGTGGATAGTCAATACCCATCTCCAGGAGGAGACCAGTGAGTTCCACCAGGTTGTAGGCAGGTCCTTCTACAAGGCCTGAATAGCCTGTAGCTCCACATCCATCTCCACTGCAGCTTGTTGTACCTGCTGCTGCTGGTATGGAATGTACACACAACATTCTACATGAGGAAGAGCACATGTTTCACCCTGGGCAGCGGTGAGCATGTCTAATACCATTCTATTCTGCAAAACCAGCTCCTGCATCTGGGTGATTTAATCTATCAGAAGGGAAAGAGCCCGATGGGACACATTTAAAGCTTTGGCAACATATTGGGCTAAGTAGCTCTATATCTATAGTACCTGTAGCTCTATATTTATAGTACCACCCCCTTGAACAAACAAGGCTGAGTAAAGCCACCATGCAGCCTGGTGTACACAGTGCCAGTTGTGATATACGGGGTTCCTATTATTAGGCTTATGGGGAAGAGTTGGGAGTATTCATCCATGTATGTTTGGCCTTCCCCAGGTACACCTTCCTGTCCAATGGGCAAGGGAGGTATGGCTAGTCATCATATCTGCAAACCCAGAGATAGCTATCTGGGAGAAAATCAGTGGGCTTTGTCCCTATTAGTTTCCGTACATTCTACCACTCAATGGTATCTGGTAAATGAGTAATGTTTTGACATAGTTGTTAGGGCAACCACCCAGCATTTCTATTGGTCACACACTGGTTTACCTGTTCTATACAAAAAGGTGCTAGGCTTACAAGCTCTACGTGTTCCGCTGTTAAGCAGCCCTACCCGTGTTCTATAGCATACCCCAACAAGGTGGTGGGGGTGAGCATTATTATGGCATCAGTGCAAAGAGTTCTCTATTATGTGGCATTGCTCATCCCATTCTGGGCTGCTGTGGTTCCAGATTTGTAAGGTAGTCCAGTTGTCGGCAGTAGAGGGGGCGATTCACCATGGGAGACTTTCAGCTGCTTCCACTGGTAGCTCAGTGCAGATCCAGCAATGGGAAGTGTTATGTAGTCTTGCAAAGGTGTGTGCCCAGGAAAGCAGGATGTTCCCTGCTGTTAACCTGGGCAGTAGGATAGGGCAGAGAGAGAGAGAGACACCATCATGGGTAAATTCTTCCCTTCCAGGAGGATACAGGAGATATTCTCATCTTATGAGAGAACAGTGGCCTGAATAGTGGCTGCTCCAGGGTGATTGGACCATCTCAAAGCACTCTGGGTAGGAGGTAAGAGGTTAGGAACATTCTCCACCATCTACAATGAAATAGGCCATAGTCTTATGACCTGTGTTCCTTCAAAACTGTGCTTTCCACCCATGGGGAAAGAGTGATCCATACTGGGCAGAGTCAGGCATCTGTCCAAGGGTCCAGTTGTAACTGGGCCTTCTGTCCCATGATGTCCCATGGCTCCAGGAGTGCAACCCATGACTCCTGAGACACCTGCATGTACCAGACCAACTCCCAGACATCTTGCCACCATAGGGCCAAGTACTTAGGTGCAGGGAGTAATTATCACCTCTGGTCACAACTGGGTTCCTCCGAGCTTCCTATTACCTTCAAAGTATAGGACATTCTTGCTATTACCTTATCTACAGGGGCTTCCCAGTGCAGTGGGGTTACTTATTTAAGAGCTGCACTGCCCCAGGCATTTGTGTCTGCCACCTCTTCCAGTGGTGGCCAAGGCCTTCAGCTTCTCTTAGGAGTCTGTTAAAGTGTTCAATCATTCTGGCTGCTTGTGTCCAGTAGGGAACATGCAACTAACAATGTATGTCATTGTCCTCAGCCCAGGTCTGTACCTGTTGGCCTGTAAAATGAGTACCTCTATCACTTGCCACTACCAAAGACTGACCATAGGCCACTGACAACTGTTCAAGGATGGCTACAGTATGTTGCTGGTCAGCCTGTGCTGTAGGGTAGGCAAAACCTTAACCTGTGACCCTATCCACAGCCATCATAGTATACTAGAGTCCCTGATCCATCAGCAATGGGCCAGTATAGTCAATCTGCCATTCCTGTAAAGGTTGAGCACCTCAAGGAACTTGTCCCATGATTTTAGGAGCCCTACATTTCTATGGGTGGTGTTACTTACACCAAAGACACTGCTGTACAGCATCTTGAGCACAGGTAAGACAGAATCCCCACCACTGGTCTACAAGCCCCATGGTGTGGGTGCTTACATATCTTAGCTTCTTATGTAACCACGGTGCTACCAACAAGGTGATGATTGGCGGTGCCCAGTCGACCAGTCTTGTTATGTACATAGGGGCAGCCACAAGGTTAGTCCCCAATAGACTGCCCATCTATCTGTACAGACATGCAAGAACCCAGTCTCCTCCTTCATGAGAACTAACCAGATTGCCTGGAGCTTGGCCCATTGGCTGGAGTGTCTGACACCAGTCTCATACCAAAATGCTTCCCTGGTGGGCTGTAAGGCCACAGCTGCCCACGTGGGTGGTTGCCCATGACAGGAGCCATCAGTGTACCATGCTTCCATGGGTATAGGGGCTGTCCCTTCCTCACAGGGACTTGGGACACTCCCACTTCCATGGGCTCTGAGGCGGCTGTCACTCAGAAATGAACTGGCCCCAACAAAGCTTCCCTTCCCACGTATGGGTTTTGGGTACTTCCACTTCCATGGGTTCTGAGGGGTCTATTGCTTGGAACTGTACTAGCCCAGAAGATTATGTTCTATTCAAAGGGCTACTAGAAAACCATGCCCATTGCTCTAAGTATGTGCTCCACTTTGTCAGTGTGGGCATTTGGACTATCCCTTCCCAGGGGTCTGACTCCAGGACCTCAGTCAACCTTCAGTAGGGTAGGTGTTCTGCACCATCAGTGACCCAGAACTTGTAATGGGTTCACAAGCTAAGAGGGCAGTATAGAAGCCCACTAACTGTTTCTCGATGAGACAGTAGCATGCCTCTGCCTCTTTCCATAGCTATTACCGAAATCCAATTGGCTATTCCTAGTGCCTTGTTTCTGCCATAATCCCCATCCAAAGTCTGCATCATCCACTTGGAATGTTAGCAGGAAAGGAAGGGCAGGGTCTACAACACGCAGAGCTTGTGCCTGTGCCACTGCACTCTGGGTCGCAATAAATACAGTTTCCATTTCAGACGTCCAAACCCAAGTTGCCCCCTTACAAATAAGGCAGTGTAAGGGGAACATAAACATAGCTAAGTAGGGTATAAATGTCTGGCAAAACCCCAAAAGACCCAAATATGTCTGTAACTGTCTGACCATTTCCAGTCGAGGGTAAACTCGTATCTTATCTGTCACTGCTTTGGGTATAACCTTTGTCTTACCCAACCAGACAACTTCCAAGAATTTGACAGAATACTGAAGTCCCTGGACCTTGTCTTCATTGACAGCCCATCCCCTTCCTGGACAGCAGCTGAGAGGCTCATGCAGCTGCTTCTAACTCTGTAAGAGAATCAGAGGTTAGCATAATGTCATCAATATAATGGTACAACCATATAGCCTCAGGCTCCTGCCAGGAGGCTAAATCCTATGCCACCAGACCGTGACACAAGGTGGGACTCTGCAGGTACCTGTGGAGAAATACCAAAAAAGGTCCATGGCTGTCCTTCCCAAGTAAAAGCAAATTGTTCTTGGCTTTCTGAAGTAATGTCAATGGAGAAAAAGACATTCGCCAAGTCTACAACATAATGGAACTGTCGAGTTCATGTGACAGGTGATCCATCAGTTCTGAAATGTGAGGTACCATTGCATGCAAAGGTGGTCTCACTTTAACTCCCAGTAGTTCCTTGTCATGGGCCAGGTACTGTCAGGTTTTCTCACTGGCCACATGGGAGAGTCGAATGGGCTGAGTTGGGCAAATTATACTTGCCTCTTCTAGCTTTAGAATTGTTTGTCTGATTTCCTCATGCCCTGCTGGTAACTTGCACTGCCATACATTCACAGCCTTCATGGCTTGGGGGAATTGTAAGGGACCATGATAAGGATGTCCTCTAGTGATAATCTTTACCACATGAATCCATAGCTGGAATTCTCTAATAGTGGTCTGTACAGTTAATCCCTGTAACACATCCACCCCCAGGATATACTCAGGTACGGGATATACATACATATATATATATATGTGTGTGTATATATATATATATATATATATATATATATATATATATATATATGTGTGTGTGTGTGTGTGTGTGTCATACTATTTAGGAGGCAGATGTCTGATTCCCAAAGTCACCGGGGCTTGTTGAACTGTAATGACATGGCCTCCATAATTTCATTGGGCTGGCGGTTTATCTTCTCCTCCGCCAGTCTAGCTGCCAGTAGGTCATACCACATCTGTCTGCAGTTGACTTTTACAAGCCTGTCGTCTCCTGAGTTATTCCTCTGCAACCTGGGGACCTGATGTCATTGAGAGTCTTACTGCAGCTCCCACTTGGGCTGTGTGCCCTTGCCTACACACTTTCACGTCCCCCGGTCAGGCCAATGAAGCCATCACCATGTACACTGGCTGATCGACATCTGGGGCCAAGAGGGTGGTCATGGTGCTGAAAGTGCCTTGGGGGCCAACCAGCAGTATAAGGTCTTTCATACAAGCTGTAAACGGCTCTTTGGGCTAGTTTACCAGGCCTCAAACATCATTTTCTGTATACCCATGTTGTGTATGATCTGTACTAGATCTAAATAGGTAGTCCACTTACTTGCAATCTCTGGCACTTCACCTGTGATATTCCAAACCATGAGGGCTGTGTCCATAAGCCAGTTAATTAGACTCTGATTTCTGGCTTGCACATTAGTCATTCTGCAGTCGCTGCTGCCAGGAGGGCATGGTGATTATACTAGCCAATTGGGTCATTTCAGTTGGGTTCAGTTCAGTGTTATTGGCCCCATCATCACACAGGTGGAACAGCCATGCATGGACCCTTTCCCTTATCTTTTGCTTGCATTTCTTTGCCAAACCACGTAACTCCATAGGTGTATACTGAGTCACAGTGGTGTGGTGGGTAGATTGTTGGGGTCACACGACCCCTTCCCTGGGGGACAAAGGTTCCTCTCTCTCTACTTTCTGCCTTATCAGGGGGTGGCCACCTCAGAGGGAGAATGCTGGAGTGAGAAGCCCGAGCAGACTGGTTCATTGGCTGCTACACGTTGCACTAACTCTTCTTGTCATCATAGCCGGTGAACCTCTTGGGTTAGCTCCTGAATGTCATGGCTGGTGTGGCACAACACCGCCTGGACCATCCAGGCCACCTGTCCAGCTGCCTCTCAGTGTGCCACCGGGCAGCTTGTCTCCAGCGCCTCCAATGTCCTCCAGACTTCTTCTGGATGGAGACCTACCTTGTCCCAATCCTCTGGCAAGGTCCACGCCACCAGATATTCTGCTACCGGGAACCACAGGAGGTCAGAGGCCACATTTCCTCCATCCTGGGTTGTTCCTCCTGGGGCTGCTGCTCCCCTGGAAATGTGGCTGCCTCTTGGTTCGCGCCACCGGGACATTTGACTCCAGCACCTTGACCCCTCCCTTATATAGGGTTCCAGGCAAAATGGCCCACATCCACATCAGCATAATGTGTGCATGCATGTTACATATCGCCTAGTCCTGCTTAAGTAACTATATACACATCTGCAGCAGTGTGGGATGAGCAGAGTCATCTGCAGCTGTGCGGGGTGAGTGGGGCCATGTCCTCTCTACCGGCCTATACTTCCTCTGGGCCCCATAAAGCCCCTCTAATACCAATGGCAGAGAAACTGGCATGGTTTAGGAGTGAGGTCTATCACTTTAAAGAAGCTGGAACTTGATTGTGCCTCATTTAATAGGGCCAAATTAAGGTGCTGTAGACATTGTCTAAATAGCACATTTCCTGTTTTCATCCTTCTAATTAGAGATTCCAGTTGCTCATGAAATGACCCAGCAGATATTTGAAGATTTCATTATGCTGCTCTGTATATCTGAGCTAATGTATTTTGGGAAATGAAGATGTCATGTCTAGCTTGACATATACAACTGACAGCAACTTTCTTTGCAACTAAAATTTGAGGCCTCTTTACCTCAAGCATTCCTGGTCTACGGAATGACAAAAACATTTAGAAATGTTGATTTTTTTTCAGGGATAGACATGCAGACTGGGAAAACAAAATAAAAAATAATAAAAATCAGTTCATCTTCCCCACCCAACCTGGAAAATTCCTAGGAATCAGGGCTGGTGCATGAAGATTATTACAAGGCTGTGTGACTTACTGTCTGCAGCTTGCTTGTTCTATACTCAAATGAATATAAAGGGTAATGATTTACATTTAATTGTTAACTATTATGCTTTTGTAATTCTAAACATTGTTTCTGAAATGAAAGTCTCCATTTTGTGTGTGTATAGAAATGACATGTTTGGGAGGGCTAAATGACCATGTGTGCATGTATACTTCTACTACCCTGAAACCCATCAAGATGTATGATTACAATGCACCAATAAAAAAATGACATGTTAGCAAAGAAAAATTAACTTTAAAAAGTTAATAACCAAAGTACAAAGAATGGCATATTTTATCATCTTTCAGCTTCTGAAAGAATCAAGGAAGGATATTGGAGCATAGCTGATTCACATATTGTGAAGTTTTTAATTAGTGCATTTAAAAAGAGATGTTCTGGAATTTTAAAGAATGCAACATAAAAAGCCTTGTAGATTCCATGTGGTTCTCTGGGAACACCTGCTTTGGAACCCTGAGACACCTTGTATGAAGATTTAAGGACATCAATAAAGAGACCACATGGAAAGACAGAGGGAATCCAGCTGGAACTGACCTAATTTCCCCTACAAAGACACCGGACACTTGAGAAAACCTGCCTTGGACCCTCTGGTCCAGTCAATGTGTGCAGCAGCAGTATCACCCAGCTGAGTTCTGACTCATGAAATCGTGAGGGGTCAATAAACTGTTGCTTTAAACCATCAAATTTTAGGATAGTTTGCTAACAGCACTACCTAACCCAAACATCATTCAATTTTGGACTAACATATTTTATGCATTTATTTATGGCCATTTGTTTATTTATTTACATTCATTTATTTTCTAAGCAGCCTTTTGGAAAACATCATTCCAGCAAATAGACTCCCAAGTCCATCAGCTCCTACTCCTCTGCCCTGGGTCAGCCTTGTTTTTCTTGTCCTTCTCACCGTGCCTCCAGATTTTCACCCTGCACCAAGCTTTTTGATAATTCTGTCTTTGAGTCAAGACTGTATATGTGGACCCCTCTAATGACTCTAAGTCAGAATTACATTGATGATGATCCTATTCCAAATCTTTGTGCCAACTCTAGCAAATCTGACGCTCTGCTTTTCCTGTGTTCCTCCCTTGTATTATCACTCCAATAACTGGGTCTTGACTTTGTTTATTTCTGTTCATGGGTCTAATCTGACAGCCTTTCTGATGTTCCTCAGTATATCGTGAACTTTGCTTGTTTCCACGTGTGCATTCACTTTCCATTAGTACACACGTACACATGTCACACATCCAGCATCTTTAAACAGCACTCCTTCGTACCTCACAATTTTAGAGGCTCAGCATCGCTCAACTGGGCCTCTGATCTGGGATGTGTGAAGCTGGAAGCAAGGTATCTTCAGGGCTCTGTTCCTTTCTGAAAGATCTAAAAGTGAATCTGATTTGAAGCTTGCCTTTGTTGTTTTGTGCTGCTACAGCAGAATACTACAGAAGGGTATGAAATTTACTTCTTATAGTTCTGGGAGGCTGGGAAGCCAAGGTTGAGAGGTCAGCATCTGATGAGGACCTTCTTGCTGCATCACAGCATGACAGAAGATGAGAGAGAAAGGGAGAGAAAGAGAGGCAAGAGGGCTAGCCTCATCCTTTTATAAGGAATCCATTCTAACTAGCCCCTCCCATGATACTGTCATTGATCCATTCATAACAGTAGAGCCTCCTTGATCAAATCAACTCTTTTGCATTGGTGATTATGTTTGAAATGCATGGACTATAGGGACACATCCAAACTGTAGCACAACCCTTTTATATTTTTGTTAGAATCCAAACCACTAAACTTTTCTATTCTGAACAGTAGCAAATACCTCCTGATGACCTTTCTATGGTCTTCAGGGCCCTACAGGATCTGGTTCCAGCTACCTCTGTGATTTCCTACCCTCTTCGTTCACTGTTCCACCTCTTATGCCTCCCTGCTGTTCTTCACTGTATTAAATATGAAGCATGTGTAGAATCCTTTTCTTAGAATACTCTTCACCAGCTGTACAGTAGCTCCCTCTCTTCTATCAAATCCTGTATGGCTCTGAAAGCCATAGAAAGGGCATTGTTCTTTACTTTGAGTAAAAATTAAAGGTGTTGAAAAAATTTTAGCAATAAAGTTAAAAGAACAGTGTTGCTGCTGATAGAAGCACGAAGCATTAAAGATAATTTAGACTTCATAAACATCTATAGCTCCATTTCTAGCCATTTCCTGTGGTCATTCTGCTCCTAATTGAAAAGTGACCCATCGGACCACTTTTATGTCTTTAACCTTGTCTGAGTCAACTCATTAGCCGTGAAGGAGTTTGTAGGCTAAATTCTGAGGTTTAACACATTCCAGCAGTTTACTAGTTTTCCAAGTACAGTTCTCTCTCCTTAAACAACAATCCTTTGTGCCACTCCTAGCTCCTGACCCCATCCTTACTATTTCCCTACCAATTTCATGGGATTCTAAGACTGCTCATGCTTACCTTGGAGACTCACTCATTAGGGCCTTTAAACACTTCTTCCCAATTCCTCCAAACTCTTGCAGTCCTCCATTCAACCCAATTCCCTCCTTCAGACTCACAGTCCATACTGACTTAAGACCCTTAGTGCTTACAGCTGCCAATAATTGACAATAAATATCTAAGGTGCTCAAAACAATGCCTGATTCTTGTGAAAGCTAGATGACTACTAATGGTAATCCTACTGTGATGTCATCTATGTAACATTGGAATCTTAAGATCAATCTCACAAGGTTATAAAGAGAAACCTGTGGTAGAACATTTGTGTGGTGTTTTCCACGGGGCCTGATCCAACAAGATGCTAATCATCTTTTTCCAAGTACAGGAGTATTTAGTAATTTCTTTAAAAAGTGTACATCCTACTAAGGCTAAAATGTAAACTTTTGCAATTCTAAAATATGGTTTGATATGAGAGGGAAATTCAGCATTTGCAATGTACACTAACAGTAATGACTTCAGGCTTAAAGGAAATTAATGTCCTTAGAAAACTTAATGCTATAAATTTGTTAGCAAATATCTAGATTTGCTAGTGAATTTAAATTTAAGAAATTCTATGCTTTCATATTACTTCAACATTTTTAGCTTTATATTTGGGATATGTTTCTATATAGAAAGCAAATTATGTTGCTTTTTTGTTTCTAATTGAACACTCAAATTTCAATACCAGACAGACTTTTGTCTGGTAGGAAAAACTTGAATCAAAGTTCCATAGTACTTTAACTAAGAGAAAATACTGTCTATGCCAAAGTGGATGAGGGTTGATAGAAATTAAAGTCTTAGGCTTCCTTGAGACCTGGCTTTGTGCTACCAGTGTTATGAGAAAATTAAAAATATATGGTCAATAGTTTCCAACTCTACAACATATTATATGCAGTACATACTTTAACCTAGTTTAAAATTTATATTTATTATGTCCACTGAAACCACAAAAACCAATGTTTAATTTTACAGATTTTAAGTCACACACAGGGAAATGCTTTACAAAATAGGATATTGTTCCTCAATGAAATATATTACAGGATAGGTCCCAAAAGGCTCAGTTCAAGTGCTGAACCTGAATGACAGAACTGTTGTGGAATGCAGGCTACAAGACACAGTGATGCTTTAGAGAGAGAGATGATTCAGATTCAAAGTTTGCTGAAACCGAAGAGACATTTTAAACATGACCTGTTCTGGTTTTCTAAGATTTTTGGTCTTTTAACTGCATTTTACACCAAAAACACTTTTGGAAAACTAAGGATAATAAGCAGCTTACACTTTATATCTTAATACACAGCATGTAAATGTTCATTATTATTTTCTACCATGAAAGCATGTTTCAAGGTTATACCTACTTAGATTTATTACTTTTTACTCGCAGACACTGATATAGAAATCAAATACTCGTGCCACTGCTTACATCAAATGGAACATATTTCTGTAATCTATTTAGTTATCTGCAGTGCCTATTTACAAAGCTTGTGCATGATTTCCACTAATAGGTTGTTGCTAAAATGTAAACAGCTTTGTCAACTCCTACATGTAGCAAGACCAACCAACAATGACATGCCTGAGTGCATAACCCAAAAATACCATTAGAATATTAGTCAAAAGTCTAGCCTCACAAAATCACACAGAGTATGAACTTTGAAATATACTATCAGTTTAGGTAGCGGTGCTTCTAGTAGACTGAGTTTTTAAAGAAAGGCTGAGAGATGGTCACTAAGTGTCAGGCTAAATGTACACAGGAGTTTGAGTGGAATGACAAGGGCTTAGAAAATGCTAAAACATGGACTCATTTAAGCATGACTTTGGCCTGGCTCTTCAAGTTTTGATGGTAACTTAAACATCTTCAGATATACAGAGTTTGTGTCACTGACTCCTGTTGATCAGAATGACCATTAGATATGCTTAGATCCTGAAATTGGAGTCTTGTGTCTAGACTTGACAAGGAGCTTTGAGGTCTTTCTTGCAAATTGTAAAATGATGTTGAAGAAAATAGTAACTCAGAAATACCACATTTGACAATTGATCACAGAAGATGTTAGCACCTCAGTAAAAATTACAATTCTTCATTGGATTTGCCAAAGAAAAATGCCCTGTTTTTTCTATGAATGACAATTTTCCTCACAGTGTTAGACTTTGGATTACTCGTGTGTCAGTGCCTTATAGACCAATGGACTATTATTTTTCTTTCATTTGAACTATGTAGTCCATATGAACTAGTTAGTGGAGCCACATGATTAAGGATCAAAGATAGCAAAATTGTTGCTTCAGTGCTAGTATATTAACAGGAATAAGATGTGCATGTTAGAGTATTTTTCTCTTTCAAAACTAATGACTTTTAACAGCTTATTTCTTTATTTTTCCAAAAAAGCTACACTAGAATTATATTGTGGTACCAGCCATTGGCTAAATTGAATGCCTCGCTGATTTGAACACCATCTGCATTCCCATTTTTGGGCTGACTAATGTGTAATTTTGTATTTCAATAAATTCCCATACTTTAGTTGAATAGAACACAATTATGCATTACAGACTGATATATTTCATGATGATATAACCCAGTAATTTGTTTCTGTAGTTCATGCTAACAGAGGGCTATTAGGAAGATTTTTTTCTAGGGGATGAGTTAGTTAGGTTGATCTACCTGTTTGATAAACTAAACTTTAGGCTTTTGGCAAATAGAAAAATTAATAGAGTAAACATTCAAGTTTCTTTTCTGTGCATCTAGGTGACCAAGCACTTTGAATTCGGTTCTATTATAGCCTTATATGACCACTTCTGTGCTCATGGCTATTTCATAGCTTTGGAATGCTCAAAACATAGGGTATTTGTAGGGCCTCAAGTTGAGTTAGAAAGAAATTAATAGCATTATCCATCATGGCAACGAGATTTTCACACTTTCATACTTAGACTACTAGCAAAATTCGGTCATTACTAAATTCAATGTTATTTTACAAATGTTGAACTCTGAATACAAGTTTTGGACTTCTGAATCTGGCTGACGTCCTCACCTAAACTAGCACAGTGACCTTGTTAACAAGAAGGAGTCAGTGGGGGAACATCAGAACTAGAGATTGACCCCACAAATTCTGCGGTGAGACAATAGTGCTTTGCTTGATTTCTGGGATCAGATTACGAAATCATAGTCAGGGGCAAGCGGGTATTATCAGAGGTATCACTGACTCTCCCAGGTCATGTGGGTGATCATCATACTCAGTGATCTGATGATAGTAGCAAAAAGTCACACCCCATTGATGGACATGCCATATTTGTATAAACAGTTACGACCACCAGCATCAGAATCATACACATCTAATTTGGACTCATCTATATAATCCTACAGACACTACAGATTAAATAATATCAATTTTAGGAAGTGTTTGTAAAGCAGCAAAAGACAGCTTTTGGTTTTATTATCACTCATATCACTCAGAGCTTGTGCATACACAACTTTCATGTAATATATCAACAATTCTTTATCCACATTCTTCAGCAATGTGAATGAACTATGATGGTTGGTGGTGTTGTGGGAAGCTTCTAGGCTATGTATTGTACTCAAGTTTAAAACTTGCACCTTATTTGATTGATTAAGCATCTTTCATACATGTGACTTGGAAAAAGTAGTAATGGGATGTAAAAGACCTATTAATCTTGCTATAAGCAATGAACACTACTAGTCATGAGAGATTAAATTTAAAATTTCCTTAGAAAGAAAAATTATAGTGTCAGAATATGAATTCATGAAGAATATATACACATACACGTATGTGTTTCACGCAGAAAGCTTTCTGTAAAAAAAAATACAAAAGCAACCAGTGCTGTATATTATGTAAACTCACAAAGTGTACTTTATACACAAACATGAAGCATAAATTAAAAAGTAGGACAACAGCAAAACATTTTAAATATAGAAGAATTTGCACATATTTTTGTTAAATAAGAATAAATAATCTTATCACACAAATTCACATATCAGTTGCAAAATAATAAATTACTTATTTTTCAGTGCTGCAACCTTTTTTTGTTATTTGTGATTCATCCCTTAATTCTTAGTTTAATGGGATAAAACTGTTTCCACAGGAAGGCAAAGGGAGTTGAATTTGTTAAATAAATTATATCTCTTATACTTCTATACAACATGGCTGGGTTTTTCTATTCTAGAAAAAATAAGTGTAATTTTCTTCTGGGCTCCCTTTGTACTCAACGAAACGTATTCTGGAGTACTTAGTTATGCAACTGAAATTAGAGTGTCATGAGCCTGAGCATTTTCAGACAAACTATATTTTTTCTTCTTTTTTGAGCATCTCAAATCTCAGACTTTAAAAAAAAACAATTTTGCAACAATGGAAAGGTGAAAGACAGTACAAAATCAAACTGGACTGAATTAGCTAGTATCATAGAGAATTTTTCCCTTTACTCATTATTCTTCGTATCTACTGAACACTCCATTTCTCTGAATTTCAGCTTCTAGTCTGTATAATTTTCTCAGATTAGACATGTATTCATCAGTCAATCTGTTGATGCTCATTATAAAAAAAGTAGAGAAAGCACCTTAAAAACATGAAATAGTGGTTTATTTTTTCTACCCCCCTTAGGATTGTTTCAATGAGAAGTGTAAAACTTCATTATTTGGGAGGCAAAGCAAATCACTGATAAATTCTATTAAGAAATCCATGAATATAGTATGGTGAAGTAGAGTAGGAGGCAACCATGTTTACTCTTCAATTAATGTTGCTGGAAATATAATCACAAAAGATAAAAATGAATTTTGTCACATTTGAGTTACTTGATTAAAATTGTTTTTGAAATTGAAATAGTAACATTGAATTCTCTATCAGTTCTCTTTGCACAGTCAAATGGTCAGTGTGATTTTTGAATTTATTTTTCTGACCCATTCAACTACGTTTGCTCCCTGCCCTTAATATTTGGTGATCAATATCAAATATTATTACGTCTTGTATAGGCCCCATTTTTTGAAATGGTAATTTGTTAAGATAAAATTACTGTGTCTAAAGCAAAAAGATTCTATGAAAATCCAAAGGATGATTACTAGTTTTGTAAAACAAATATCTGTTTTACAAAATAATTTTTAAGAAAATACTGGAAACAGCAAGACATCCATTTTCCTTGCCCACTGAAATCTATGCAAAATCAATTATGTAATTATTTTATATTAAAAATATCTTCTAATAAAAATAAACTCTCATAAGTTTAGTGGAACTCAAACAATAATTCCCTAAAATCTTTATATGTAAATCTTTAACAATAGGCACATTTGGTATGATAATTATAAAATTTTATATAAAACAATTGGCTTTGCAATATTTCACAAATAAAAAGAAATCCCAAGGGAATAAATATCTTAGATTTTCTGAGTTATGGGGTGGGGGTATGCGGTTTACAGTCTAAAAAATATTTTCATGTGCATGATTGTAAAATATGTTCAATGCCTAATTAAACTTATAACCTACTTGAACAGGCTATCGAAATAAAAGCAACAAACTTCCGGAAAAACCATCGCATTTTATCACTCAAGCACTTACTAGGTACAACCAAACACTTTCCAATTGGGAAAAATCTTTAGTACAGTAGAAATATACTTACATTAAAAATTAAGAAAATATTGCCTCTGGTGTGGAAACAGTCTTATTATGTTAACCACTTTTTTTTTACATTAGCCACATTAATGATAATTATCTCTTCTAGACATGGCTAATTACCAAGTGATCTTTAATATTCCTATTAAACCAAGTCAACAAGAAGTACAAAACACTGTAGGTCTTTTGGAAACCTTGAACAAAACACACAAGCAAAAATGAACACATGTTGAAGGCTTGCTGGTAAGAGGTATACCAGTGTTGAAGGTGTTGGATGTGATAGAAAACTCTATGCTGTGGATTCTGTATGTGTAGGACACATTGTGAAATAGAGAATGGGAGCCATAGAAAGAGAAAACAGTTGTGAACATATAACTTGAATACACAGTGATATCTGTATTTTTTCTTTTAAATTCCAACATGAGGCAACTGACTTTCAGATTCTTGAATACTGATCACATACACACAAAAGCATTCCAATCCTCATTATATACTAATTTGGCTGGCTGCCTGAGAAAAATACAGGCAGTCAAAGGATTAAGTAAATGGACCCATGTGTGTATTTAAATGACTAGATACAATGAGATCTTTTTCCTTTTCAGAATTTCCCAGAAGATACTTGCTGTCAAAATGGTTTGGGAGTAAGTTTCCTTTCCTATAGTGAGAAAATATACTAACTCTTATTAAAACAGCAGCAAGGTCTTAATTTCCAGTAAAACATCCACAGCTCTTTCTGGAAACTGAAAGGAGTTGAAATAGCTGCAGACCTACTTTGGTCAAACACTATTTTATAGAAATATATTTATATGTATATATATATATATTTTTTTTTTAATAGAACCAAGTGATATAAAGTGACATACCAAGGGAGAATGTATTTACAAACAGTAAAAATAAGCTACTGTGTATCATGGGTGAAAATGATCACGATGCCTTGGGAGACATTCTGTAAGAGGTAGGTGACGAGGGGAAGATTGCTCTACCATCTTCAAAGGTCCCCTGATTCTACATTCATCGCTGATTCGTTCTCGTTCCCGTAGGCCCAGGGGATGTTCAATAACAACCAAGTTTTTCTGTATTCCAAGGTCACCATGGTCGCATGAAGCAGTGCACACCATTTGGTCGCAGAGAGCAGATTCTGCCCATAACTCGACTCCTGGTGACAATGACACTGAAGTGTGACTCTCTGTGCGTCGGGGACCTGACGTTCACCACAACCGTATCGGTGACAAATCCTCCAGTTATCTTTGTGCGTGAGAGCACATCCATGGGCTAACATTTCTTCAGCAAACATTGCTTAAACGCAGAAGGCCTCTGAGACAGAAGACAGCCCTTGGCTAACTTACGGTTCCCGTCCTGGCACTGCACTGTCCTGGTGTGCCAGCCTGTGTCACAGGTCCTAGAGCAGGCGAGCCATGGGCCCGTCACCCACTGCAGCTGTGGAGTGTGTGACGACGCCACTTTATTGCTGCCGTGGCTGGTGACCGAGTTTTCTTTTTGAGTAGACTTCTTGGGAACAAAAAAACTGTACCGGACATCTAATGCTTTAGTAGGGTCTGTTGCCAGAATTTGCACGATTAGAATTTCCTTCGTGGCTGAGTAGCCCATACCATGCAAGAAGTCATCCCTCTGGCTCCACCCGCTGTAGTTCATGACTGTCCCGTTGATGTCGATGATTGTCTCTGAAGTGGAGATCATGTACTTCCCATTGATCAGGTACTCACCGTTTTTCTTTTTCAGGGCTAAGTAGGCAGTGAATCGATTCTGGTCTTTGGCTTTGAATTGTCGGACTTTTATGTGGGTTGCCCCTTCAGGGATCCTCACAACGTCAGTGTAACCCTTACTAAAGGGAGGAATGACCACAGGAAAGGGGGGAGAGAGAGAGAGGGGAGGAAGAGAGAAGGGGGCAAAAATAGAAAATAAGCAAACACTTAACAAACAGATAAATAGAAACTCTCTAAACATCTTCCCTCATCAACACAAAGTTTTAATGTAGTTAAAAGATTAGTTTGAACTGGCTTTGCAAATTAATTTTTAGGACACAGTAAAATTGTAGTTAGACTATTTGTACTATGTACATTTTCTTGACATGTGGTTCAACGATTGAGACATTCAAAATTAGGATGAAGTTAACAAGCTGCCTTCATTTTAAAAATGTAGACCAACTTTGTTTAAAGATTTATATAGCTACTACCATTCTTATCAAATCCTATCATCTTTATGCAGCTACTTTACATTCTTTCTGGCATAAAATGGGATATGCATAAACACAAACTGACCAAAAAAAATAGTCTGTCCCCAGGTAATCTCATAGGAATGTTTACTGTTTCTTAGACTTATTTGCATACTGGAGTCACCCCGTGAGATTTTATAGGTCCCTAATGCTATGTTCCACTGCAGGTCAACTAAGTCACCATCCAGCCAGGCGGGGTACTCCTGCAGTACTCCTGCGGCTCTGACATTGTTCTAACATACTGACTTGTTCAAGGATGCAGGTTTAGTTACTTGTTGGTCTGGAGACAGAGTGGAGGCTCTGCTTCCATTTCTACTCGAATTCCAGATGTCATGGAACAGAACATTAAATGAAAGTTAATATTCTATAACTGAGTAACAATAACTTACTACTATCAGTATAAATGAATTTTGAAGGCCTCTCCTAAATTCCTTCATCTCCAAAATACATTATGACAAGTATGAATCAGGCATTACAGTATGTGACTAATAAGATAGGTCGCTAAAGCTCTATCATCTGCTCAAGAGAATGAGCAAAGAGAAATATCTCCAATAACTATATACCTGCAGCAAAGGATAGGATAAAGATGCTAATTAGACACCAAGGGACCACATCAGCAAGCAAAAGGAGTCAGTCACCTTTTGCCAAAACCTTTGCCTTTATAAGTAATTTCATAGTCGGGCCCCCTTATACTTACTTGGAATAGTTTCCCAGTTATTTAAATAGAAACACCTTGTGCTGTTAAATAGGAATTGCTTGTGCAGTTTGGTGCCTGTAAAAGTGAATTGTCTAATTTCCGTTTCTTATTCAAGGTGAGAGGTTATAGGATCATTATCCACACACTAACTCTCCAAGTGTGTTCCCACTGCTTCAGCAGTGCCTCCGAATTGGAGGGAAGCCATCCCCAAGGGGATTCCCTCTCTACTTGGCAACTAGTCTACAGCAACTGCTAGACAGGCATCATGGCTTCCAATAGCATTGAGAGAGAAAGATGCAGTGCTGAACATTTTGCTTATTCTGTCTAACTTGGCTCACTATTTTTATTTTTATAATACATTATGGATAAGACTTTGTTCCAGGACTTCTCCTGTAGTATTTAATATCAGTAGATGATATACAAACTACAGTGGCTTCAAACAAAGCCAGGATGGATGTTAGGTATGCGCCATCTTACACTGAAAGAATGCAAGGTGGGGATACAGGGGAGAATCTGAAGGAGTTCACTCTAGAGCTCATTGGAGGTAGCAGGAAACTTAAAAGTCAGGCTTCTTGAGTCCCAATTTGGATTTTTTTCACCAAGTCCCCTTGCATGGCATTTTTACCCCTGCCACTCACATTTTATAATAGTTAAATGAAAAGCCGGGCGTGGTGGCGCACGCTTGTAATCCCAGTACTTTGGGAGGTGGAGACCGGAGGATCCGGGTTCGCGGCCAGCCTCCTCTCTCTCTCTCTCTCTCTCTCTCTCTCTCTCTCTCTCTCTCCCTCTCTCTCTCTCTCCCTAGTG
>PVJS01010395.1:0-40711 GCA_004027185.1 Glis glis | reverse complement strand
ACCACGCCCAGCTAGTATGGACATTTTAACAATATTGATTCTTCCAGGCCATGAGAGGGTACTTCAGTTTTGTTTACTTCAGTTCCTCTCATCAATGCTTTATAGTTTTCAGTGTATACATTTTTTACCTCTTTGGTTAGATTTGTTATTAAGTATTTCTGGTTTGTAGCTATTATAAATGGGAGTTTTCTTGATTTTTTTCAGATAATGTGTTAATGTGTGAAAAAATGCTACTGATTTTTACGTGTTGGTTTTGTTCCTTGCGACTTTACTGAATTCATTTATTAGTTCTAAGTGTTTTTGCTGGCAGTGGGATCTGTCATGTTAATCAACAAACAGGAACAACTTAACTTTTTCCTTCCCTATTTGAATGCCTTTTATTTTTTCTCTTGCTAACTGTCCTATGTTGAGTACAGGGGGTGAGAGCGGGCATCCTACTTCCTTCCAGTCTCAGCAAAGGGTTTCGACTTTCCACCATTGGGCATAATGTTGGCTGTGGGCTTCTCAGGGCATTTACCATGCTGAGGGACATTTCAACACCCAGTTTGATTAGCGTTTTCTATCGTGTTAGGATCCTGAATTGTGTCAACTGCTTTTTCTGCATCTAATGAGATGGTCCTGGGCTTTTGTCCTTCATTGTGTGGATGTGGAATACCACATTTATTGATATGCATCCGCTGACTTGTCCTGGCGTCCCAGGATCATAGTGGATGACCCTTTTCGTGTGCTGTGAATCAGGTTTGTGAGTATTTTGTTGAATATTTTTGCATTTATGTTTGTCAAGAATATTGGCTTGTAACTTTGTTTTCTTGTAAGGTCTTTGCTTGGTTTTGGTATCAGGGTAAAAAAAAAAATCTGGAAACCTTCCCTCGTCTTTGAATTTTTGAAAGAGTTGGAGAAGAATTGGTAATAGTTAAGTGTTTGGCAGGATTCAGCTGCGAAGCCATCTGGTCCTGGACGTTTCTTTGATGAAAGACTAATCAGCCTGGATCTGTTGATGCATGGATTCGATGGCTGGGTCATCCGAGCAGGACAGTCATGGTAAGTGGAATTCTCCAATTCTTCTCGCCGGGGAGGGGGGGCTGCAGGATGGTGTGAAGAGGCCTCAAAAATAGGGCAGGTCTGAGCAACTGACCCTGCGAGGCCAAGTGTGGAGGGAGTCCAGAGACTGCGGATGGAAGAGGAGAGGGCAGCGTGGGTGGGCAAGGGCAGGAGGCTCTGGGGAGGACTGCCCCTCAGGTGGTCTGTCTCCAGTAAACTCCCCTGATCCTCAGCCTGAGAGCAGACCTGCTGGGGCTGGCATGGAACCGCACACCTGGAGGCTCCGTGCACTGAGACCTGGTCTTCTGAGACTTGTCCCACGCCCTACATGGAGTCAGTCTGCTCAGATCCGCCACCAACGCTGCTCACAAGCCTTCCTGCCTGTTAGTCCCTTCTGCCAAGACGCCCAGGACCTCGCCCTGCCCCAGCACAGCTGCCTCACCAGGGTCTGGGAGCGCACAGGGCGCCCCATTCACAGGGAGTGAGGGCCTCAGGCTGGGCTTGAGTAGTAAACCACGTGGCGAGGGGCAGCCGGCAGCAGCTGCCGAGTTCCAACCCAGGCCGGAGTCTTGCGCCTGTGGCTACAGACCAATCCCTGTCCCACAGACACCAGTGGACGCCAGAGAGTTCAGCTACGGCCCGGCTGCAAGGGCCTGGCAGGGCTGTGTTCAGTGATGCAGGGGTGGGGGTGGTGTGCACGCGTGCATGCGTGCGTGTGTGTGTGTGTGTGTGTGTGCGCGCGCATTCCCCCAGGGCTAAAGGCAGGCTCTGTCTGGCGTCCCTAGCACAGGTCTTTTGCAAAGCAGGTGCTTGACAGATGTGGCAAGACAGGGAGGCCCTTTTAAGCAGAGCCGGGCAGAAGGTTGCCTGAGGCGCTAGCCCTGACCCTGACACCGGTGTACCAGCTCCAGGCCCCCGCAGGGCAGGGTCTGGACTTTGGGGGCTCAGAGCCCAGTGTGAGCCCTGCTTGCCACATGGCCACCTGCTCAAGTACACCCTCCTCCCCCAGGTCCCATGGGTGTTGAGGACCACGGTGCTGCTGTGCCCGGAGCAGGGCCCGGCCTGCAAGGCTCAACGCTGGCCTATTAGCCAGGGCCCCGCTCCCTGGAAAGCAAGCAAGTCCTGGAATCACGAGCCAAGGCCACGGCTGCGATGCCCATCTTTATTCCACGTTTCCACACGCCACGTTCTAGACACACATCCTGGACGGTTCAGGCACCCACCCAGGCTCTATCACGCCGCCCTTCATCCAGTCTAGCATTTGCACACATGAAATGCACACAGGACTTAGCTTCGTGGATCCTTCCCCTTTGAAAACCGTCTCGAGAGGCTGATCTTCTGGGCGCCCGACATCCTGACTATGCGGAGCGGTCTGAGCTACAGAGGTGGAAGTTGGCAGGGTGGATCTTGGCTAAGCGAGATGGGGCTTCTGCACACAGAGCCGCGGGGTGGCCTCTCTTGTAGCTGGATACCCCCCCAAAAGGAGCAGGTGGGAAGAAGGGCCGCTGGAAGCTGGTCCAGGAGGAAGCCCTGGGCCTGGGCGGCGACGGTCGCCATCTGGTCTAGGGCACGTGGTCCCCTGCTGACCTGGGAGCGTATGACATTTGCACAGTATTGTGCGCTGGATTCCACACCATATGTAAAGCGCCGAGATGATTTTAATACAGGAACACACACACAGCACACATGTCCATGTACCCATGGCCTCCAGGCAACGGCTGGCATGCGGCATGGAGGAGGAGCAGGGTCTGAGAGGTGGGCCTCTGTGGGTGGCAGACGGCAGGGCCTGTCTTGGCTCAGGGTCAGGTAGGCTGTGGCTGAGGCTCCACATGCAGCCCAGTAGCCCCACAGGGGTGTCCACACCACTGAGGGCCACACAGCCTGTGACACTTGGGAGAATGTGTGCGGGGCAAGTCCT
This sequence comes from Glis glis, assembly GCA_004027185.1. Lineage (NCBI taxonomy): Eukaryota > Metazoa > Chordata > Mammalia > Rodentia > Gliridae > Glis > Glis glis. Next base: position 37,752 of record PVJS01010395.1, on the reverse strand, counting down.
GAGGGCCTGGCGCCACCATCACAGGAAGCAACCTCATGTAACTCCCTGGCCTGTCTGGAAGGGGCCTGGAGGCTGCCGGAGCCTGGGAAAGTCTTGGAGAAGTTTCTCTCCATGACAAGCCCAGACAGGAGAGGAGGATGCGGGCTCAGCATGGTCTGTGTGCTCCTCCCTGGCTCTGTCTGAGGACAGCCCCTGCACACAGTGGGCCATCTGACAGGGACCAAGGGCGGGGAGTGGGGGCATATCTCTTAAAGATTAGAAAGTAAGGCAATTGAGAGAGGCCCCACACCATGCCCGCCTCCTGTCCCACAGCCTGCTCTGGGGGTCCAGTTCCTGACTTCGGCCTCCAGCCAAGATCAAACCAAGAAAGAAAATCCCCAAGCGTGAGGGGCTGCCGGGCCCAGACAGCGCCGAGCCAGCGGCTCTGCACACGCAGAGGTCCCAGCCAACCGCCACGCCTCGCTCAGCGTTTTGTGTCTACTTTATTCTCTTCACTCGACAGAATAGAGCTTTTGCATTTCTTAGCAGGTCTGGGACGGCTAGCCGCCGCTGGACGGCAGGCCTCTCTGAGGGTCTGCCTCTCGGCTTCCAGGAGCTGGGCATTTTGGCAAGGACACTCCAGGGACGGGACAAGGGGGCACCTGACCTGTCCTGGCCCCCAAAGTTGGGACCCTCCCCTGGCTCTCTTTGGTATCTCAAAACTGGTGCTGCCCCATCCCCCCACCCCCAGACTGAGCCTGGCAAGTGGCCCGCAGGGCGGGGCTGACCCTGCAGGGCGGTGCTGGGCCAGGACTGGCTCCGAGGGGCCTGCAGCTGGCCAGGCGAGGAGAGCCCGCCCGACAGCCAGGCCGCAGCCGCTGGCCCAGGCTCACTTCTTGTAGTGATTGGGGGCATCCGCGAAGGCAAACTTGAGGCGGTAGGCCTCAGCCAGCAGCAGGCTGACGTCTTCGTCGCCCCAGCGGGCCGTGGGCAGGTTCTGGAGGAAGAGGAGCAGCTCCTGTGGAGAGAGACAGGCAGGTCAGAGGATGGGCCAGCAGGGCTGCAGGCCGGGGCCTGAGGAGGTACGCCAGCCAGCGCCAGGTACACCTCCCCACGTCCCTCCATTCTAGCACCCCCCCTCACCCAGGTAGGGTCCCCAATCCCCTGGAGGCTCCAAGTTTGACATCTGACAGGCTGCTGAGTGCCACCTGCCCAGACGCCCAGTCACCTGACTCCCCACCATGCTCCCGGGGGACATCAGCGTCTCCGTGGGCAGACTGGGCTTCAGGGCCTGGATGCAGGTGAGCCAGCTGGGCCTGGACTCCCCCTGCCCCTGAGCCTGCCCCGTACCACCTCAGCACACGCCTCCCCTGGGCCCCAGCATGGCGAGCGGCTGAGCGTATGTGTGCAGGACCGCGGACGGAGCCAGCTCGGGCACACCCGGAGAGCCACCAGCAAGACATGGTGCCCCCTCCCCTCCACAGCTGCCCATGCAAAAGGCAGTGAGCCCAGTGGGTGGGAGCACGAGGGCACAAACCCGGAGGCAGCTGCTCCCTGCAGGGCTGGGCAAACGGGCACACACGCGGGCCACAGCAGCACAGCCAGCACCAGGCATGCACACACTGGGCACGCTGCACTATGTCACTCTAGGCACACCGATCACACACGGTCACTCTGGGCACACTTACCACACGCGGGTCTCTGGACACATAAGACACACTGATTGCACACGGGTCTCTCTGCGCACACTGATTGCACACGGGTCTCTCTGGGCACACTGACCACACGCGGGTCTTTCTGGACACATAAGACACACTGACTGCACACGGGTCTCTCTGTGCACACTGACTGCACACGGGTCTCTCTGTGCACACTGACTGCACACGGGTCTCTCTGTGCACACGGGTCTCTCTGTGCACACGGGTCTCTCTGTGCACACTGAGTGCACTCGGGTCTCTCTGTACACACTGAGTGCACACGGTCTCTCTGTGCACACGGGTCTCTCTGTGCACACTGACTGCACACGGGTCTCTCTAGGCACGCTCTGGACAGTCCCTGTCACTGCCGCTAGCTTGACTCCTCTAGTTTCCGGTCAAGAGGAGCTCTGCTTGGGGCTTCCCCGCTGGAGCCCCTCTGCTCCACCCTGCACCCCAGCCTGCAGTGGGGCTGTAGGGACACTGAGTCACGTTCCCACGGGACAAACAAGGTAATGTGTCCAGTACCCGAGTTTAGCAGCCAGTGACGGACACTGGCGGATGGCCACCTAGCTGCAACCATGGGCGATGCTGGGAAGGAAAAGCACAGGCATGGGGCTGCACCGCTCCCCGCGCCCACACCCGCCCTCCCGGTAGACCTCAGCCACGTCCAGGGCCTCTGGCCACCGCCCCAAGGGCAGGTGGGGTTTGGCAGGGGTAGGGTCTGCGTGCCGTGTGACAGGACAGCTTCCCGGGGTGGGGTCTCAGAAGAGGAATGGGGACTGGGGCAGTGGGTCAGGGCTGGGCCAGGGCCAGGTTCCCTTTCATGAAGCCAGGTCACCTGCTTGCAGAGCCACCTGCCCTGATGGCCTGGGTCTCCAGGGTCCAGCTATAGCTCCCAGGACTCTGGTGCTGCCCCTCCCAGCTCCCAGCAGGTGACAAGTGACACGGGCCTGCTGACTTAGGTCGCCCATACTGCCTACCTTGAAAAGGGACAGCCCAGCGAGGCTCGGTCCCCCAACTGTGGTAGCTCCTGGCACACTACAAGGCCGCATGGAGGGGTCCCGCCGGAGCTGGCTCGGCAGCACACGCCCTGCTCTCTGTGTCCCTGGCCAGCCAGCCGGGTTCCTTGAGGCTCACTGTCCTTCACCTATGGACTGGGGACGGCATTCTCTCAGGCAGAGCCGAGCTACCCTGGCACAGGGCCTGGCCACTGTGGCATTCAGGACGTGGGCTCTGGAGCCAGCGGCCTGGGCTGGACTCCCAGCTGTGCAGGGCACACCGTCCTCGCGGCCACCCGCCACTCGTCCCACCCTGTCCCATCACGGGAGTCCCACACCAGGACTCTCCTCTAATTGTCACTCTACTGAGGCCGGGCTCCACCCCTCCCCCACGCCCATTTCCTTTGCATCTTGGATGCTTTCTGTAGGCCTTTAAATTGAATTCACGGAGCAAATTCCACTGGCAATATGTCCTCAGGGACCCATCAACATCAATCTGCTGTCTTTCACCATTAGATGCAACTTACACGGATGCCAATCCAATTCTGAGCAGGTCATAAATAAATACCTTTGGTTTTATTTTTAATCCACTTTGCTTCATATTATCATGACCTCGCTACTTGCAAGGTGAGAAGCAATACCCTCCCATTATGGTAACTTACCGACTCCACTGCACACTCAATTTCAGAATCTAATTTAGTCCCCCAGGTTCACTGGATAGAGGGAGAATAGAAATGCCCAGAGCCTCACGGCCTGCAATGCTAAAGAAGGAAAAATCTATCTGGGTGACCTTTACGGCAGCAAAGAACACAGACAAACACGGCCTTAAATACAGATTTCTTCTTTAAAAAGGCTTGTCTTATTTATGCACTAGGCAGCCGTGTCTCCTATCTGGGAAACACGACACATTTATTAGCCCGAGCTGTTCTGCATTATCCACATCATGCAGGTGCGGGCCCATAACTCACGCGCCCTCGCGCGCTCAGCCCGGGCGCCACCGCGCTGCGTGCCCGGAGGGGCTGGACGGGGGCCACCAGGGAGCCCGTCCTGAAAACTGAGGATGCACTTGCGCCTTTAATCTTAATTTTTGCCTAATGCTCTGATGGCCTTGGCGGTGTCGAGACGAAAAGGTTTTGCTCACAACACTGACGCTGAAACAAAGCTAGAGGCATGGGTATGGGTAATTCCTTTCTCCCCTGGCCCGTGGGATGCCCGCGTCAACAAAGTCTCGCAGGAGTGCAGCAGGATGCCATGCCCCTGCCCTTCGCCACCAACACAGCTTTGTGTTCTAGGGATTCTTCTGCCTGACACATAAGGGTTTGTGTTCAGTGGGGGATCAAAGCTAGGGAGCCCGTCCCACCTGCATGGCCGGGTCACCTGATGAGTTCCAGAAACACCCTGGGCCCAGGCCCTGGTCCAGGGGAACAGCTCAGAGCCCGAGAGGTGGGCCCAAGCCAAGGGGTCCTCCCGCATGTGTCTGGGTCGTACCCTGGACACTCGGCCATCTCATTAGGAGAGCAGAGAGAGATGTGGCTTCCCTTTCCACCCGGCAGCCCCTGTTGGGGTGCAGGCTGAGGGCAGGGTGCACCCCACCAAAACCCCTGGCAAAGTAGAACCCGAACTCACACACTTCCCCACAGGCACAGGTGTTTCCAGAGCCCCAGGTGAGCGGGATGCAGGGCAGAGCCGAGCCCCCAGGAACCCTGTTTCCAGCAGTCCGCTCTTGTCGTCTGTTAGACAGACATCGTCCTGCTGCTAGGTCTCGTCCCTGGGTAGGTCCCCAGAGGCCAGACTTCTAATGTTGTTTATTTATTATTTATTTATTTTTGTGGTACTGGGGATGGAACCCAGGGGCATTCTACCACTGAGCTATACCCCCAGCCCTATTTTATTTTTTATTTTGAAACAGGGTCTCACTAAATTGCTGAGGGTTTTGCTAAAAGCCGGCCTTGAACCTGGGATCCTAACTACTGAGATTCCAGGCATGAGCCACGGTGCCCAGTTTCTAATGTTATTTTTTAAAATTCCTTTTGTGGTGCTGGGCATTGAACCCAGGGTGCTCTATCTCTGTGCTACACCCCAATCCCATTTTATTTTTTATTTTGAAACAGGGTCTCACTGACTTGCCACACCTGGCTGAGGCTTCTAATGTTAAACAGCAAATAATGTTTACGGCTTTGGTTGTCTGCTGCCAAAAGGATTTTCTTTTTCCAAACAGTCAAATGAGTCATGGCGCCATCTGCACCGTATGGTTGCCTCTTCCTTCCTTTATCCTTCCGTGAGGGATAAAATGGTGATCTACCTGTGTCCTTGGCATTCAGAAGAGTGGGTCACTGGGGGCCCACTGGGGTTCTATTTGGTTGGCTCCTTGCATAGGTAGCACGGGGTGGGCAGAAGGATCACGGGGTCAGAGCCAGAGGACTCAAGTCCCAGCTCCACCACCAGATGCGTCCTCGGCGCTCTCACCTACCTCACGGGCGACCTGCCTCTGCAGGCCCGTGTGTCCCTATGTCCCCCACACTGGGCATGTGGCACCGGGTGGTGGTCAGTAAACGGTGCAGAGACGTGCGTGTAGTGGGCCCGCCAAGCGCACGCGCGCTTGTTTGTACGGAGCAGCCAGGCTCCAGATTCCAGCCCTGCGTTTATCAGCCGTGTGACCCTGGACAAGTCTCCGGACTCTCCATGCCTCGGTCTGGCATCTGTCACGTGGGTGGTGATGGGACTCCCGCTGGGGCTGCTGCATGTGTTGCCGTGGTAGCTATCATTCAATTATGGTTGTGATTATCATCAGCAGTGGCACTAATCATCCTAGCAGTAATAGTAGCCACAGCCGCATTTATTGCTGAATAAATAAATTTGTTACTGAATAAATTCCGATCCATGGGAAATGCCAAATCATTTAGCAAACAGGTTTAATAGGAAATCAGATGCTCACTGAGCAGGACGCTCAAAGGAGAGGCAGCGAGTATCTGTTCACCTGCTGTGATACCTGGACATGACAGATGTTCACGGGCAGGAAATACTGTCACAGGCAGCGACCTGGGCTGGGGTGGGATCCTGCCACAGGCAGCTGCCACACCAACGTGCCCCCACTGAGCCTGCCACTCCCGAGAGGCTGCCAAAAAACAAAGAGGACAATGTCCTTTAACCTCTTGGACTAGCTATTCAAATTCTAACCTCAGTCGCAAGATGAAATATATTAAATTTAAAATATTTCTAAAGAATTGATTGGGGCATGAATTGCTGAGTGCATTAAAAAAAAAAAGGCCACTGTCCCCCGCTCCTCCTGTACAGGGCTAGCCCATCACCCACCGTCAGGGCAGGGGTGTGCTGTGGCACTGGGAACTCAGGATCACTGCTTGAGAGGCCTGGCCCCGGCCATGCTCTGCCAAGTGCCCTCGTGTGCAGGGCTCCCCAGACGTCTGACAACCCCCGTGACCCTGCAGTGCGGGCGACCAACCTAGGGCTTAAGTCTGGAGAGGACGCTGCCCGCAGGCCACGGGCTCCAACGCAGAGCTTCAAGCACACACCTTTACCTACATAGAAGTTGAAATGTCCCCTCCCCCCAGACAGACACAATCAATGTGACCTTGGGACAACATGAAGCAGATCTGCCCACTGGACATGTTCTGATAACACCTGGCGTGGTGTGACTGAGACCCACTGGACTCTAGTCGGGACGCACTAGAACAGGAACCGGAGAAGGAAGCAGAGGGTAGAGAAGGTGGAGGGGCCAATCTCGCCTCTGGGGTGTGTCTGGGCCTCACGGCACGGTGACAGAGGGCAGGAGGCCAAGGGCTGTCACCTGTGTCCAGGCAGGGCCATAATGCAAGGCCCTGCATTGCGCTTTCCAGAGGGACCTGTCACGTGCGAGGGTTGAACAAGGAAATACACAGCAACCCCATGACTCCAGCAGCTTCAGAGACCCTTCAAGAGCAAGTACTGGTTCGATGTGAGCCACCCGGACAGCCAGCCATGCCTGCCACCACCAGCCAGGCACCCTGCGGGCTCTAGGGCACAGGAAACAACCTTGACCTCTGCTCTCTGGGGCAGCGCCCCTCTGTGGACAGGAAGCATGGTGTGAACATGCCTGTGTGCTACACTTCTGTGTGGACATGTGAATTCACAAACACGAACCCGCACAACATACTTGGAAAGGACCAGCCGCCAAAGGGTACCTGGTAATTGTGAGCGAGAGGGTGTGGGGATTTCTTTCTTCCTAGTTTATGTTTTCTAATCTTTTCAAAATGAATGTGTAGCTGTACATTAAAAATGGCTTAAAGAGGAGGCGCGGTCTGGGGGCGGGCACGGTGTGGACTGTCCAGCCGGGTGGCTCCTGTGAGTGTCCGCCCAGCTTCAGAGGCTCCGTGCACAGGACAGAGAGCCCAGGCCGTGTGGGCTCTGTGGCTGGAGCAGCTGGCTCCCCACTGGCCCCCGGCCCGGTCTTCCAGCAATGGAGCAACGCACACGGGAGGGTGCGGGTCCACTTATTCACTGGGTGACTTCTTGAGCACACCGAGGGCTACCTGCATGCCAGCATGCCCACCGCTCCCGTCGCAGCCCTCTGTGAGAAAGAAAGCACTAGAATGTCCCCCAGGCAGCAGCAGGGAAGCTCGTCAGCACGCTCCTGGGCAGGGCGGAGAGCAGGCAGAGGGCTGCTTACAAGACACTCAAGTCAGAAGTTTACAAATTGCCAACACGCAAGAATGAATGAATTAATCAGGACGGGGCTAAAAGGGCTCGCTCGCCTCCTCTCGTTATTTTCTTCCCTAACTGAGCAGGATGGAGGAGGAGTCTCCATGCCAGCGCGCAGGCAGGCGGCAAGGTTAATTGGTTTAATTCACTTTCCTTCCTGTTCTGACGTTCGGTTTGGCTGGAAGTCCTGACTACTGGAGGTGCTGCGGGGTCCTGTCTGTAGGGAAGGGAGGTCCCGGTGTCACTGGGGGACTGCTGGGGACACTCGGGCTCTGGGGGAGCAGAGTGGAGCATGGGGGTCCCTACAAGAAGGGCCCTCAGGACATTTCTCTCAACTCGGCAGTAGGCAGTCACTTAGATGAAGAGACCGAGGTTCAGAGGGGCTGGAAGCCGTGGCAAGGAGTGTGCAGGGGCCCCTGCAGTGGACATGCTGCCGGCCGGCCGGTCTGCGGAGGAGGTGTGGGTAGTCAGAGCATGGGCGGGGCTGGAGTCAGCCCTGCACTCTGTCCTGGGGTCGGGCCCTGGTGATGGAGCGAGGACAGAGGGAAGAGCCCTCCAGGTGGGAGCCGGTGACCAAGAACGTGTTCTGGGAACTGCCTGGTTCCCTGTCCCCTATGCACCTCATCCTGTCACCACCTGCGGGCCATGGATGAGCCACAGAGGGATGGGAAGCGCTCCTCCACAGGGCAGTGTGGTGCAGAATGGGTCCCTGCAGGCCACATGCAAGTCACCATCCCCACTGCCCCTCCTCCTTGTCACCATGGCGCCGGCTACTGTGACCCTCACACACCACACAGGGTGATGCTCACACTTCACACTTTACAGAGTCAGGACAAAGGCCTGCCTGCGCCTGGCTGTGGGGACAGGACTGCTCATGCGAGAGGCTGGGCTGCGGCCCAGGAAGGCGTCCGTCTCCGTCTCACACCCACCCCCGTGCCATTCTGATTTCCCTGCCTGAGGACAGTATCCCTGGACCTCCAGCTTCTGAGGCTGTGGGTCATGGCTCCCCAAAACCCCGGGGCCTCTGACAGACAGGCGGTGGGAACGGGCCGCTTGTACTTCTCTGAGCAGGACTGCTGGGGTTGTCCATGGTCAACGTAAAACACCTGCTCCTGCTAATAAGCACGTGTGTAAACTGGAAATGAGAAAGAGACCAACGTACTGAAGAAAGCGGGCAAGAGTCGTGAACGGGTTTACAGAGAGAGGAGGCAGAATGGTCCAGAAGCCAGTGAAGAGCCGCTCAGCCTTAGCCATGAGGCAGGGCCGGCCGGGACCAGCTGGGGCCACCACTGGCCACCACTGAGCCTGGCACAAGCTCACGAGCTGTGCAGCTCACTCTGCTGCAAAGAGCAGTCGACAGAAAGCAGATGCGGGAGTCAGTGGGGAGCTGGGAGATGCCCTGGGCATTGGTGACACCGGGGAACACGAGTCCACTCTATCAGCACGCGCACGGCCAGAGCTGTGCAGGAGGTCCTCACACCCAGGGCCTGAGCCCGCCATGTGCATATGAGCGTAAGGTCTCTGCAACCCACTTGCCAGTGAGTCACTCCAAAACTCAACCCCTGTGACAGACCAAGCAAACAGATACAGATGAGTCCTCCTCCGAAAACTGGGTGGTGCTCCTGGACACGCCTTCCGCCTTTCTGCATGTCAAACTGTTAGAGGAAAGGCCCCCTCCACTAGTGTCTGTGAAGACTTCTGGAACACCCATGTGATGGGATGTTTGCTTAGCAGTCTAAAGATACATTGCTGAAGACAGGTGATGATGTGGGAAGTCCTCAGAGTGTGCCTGCCCGTGGGTAATGAGGGAGGAGGCCACGCAGGGGTGTGACCCCGCATGTCAAGAGGTACAGAGAATTAGCTGAGCATGGTGGTGCACACTTACAATCCCAGTACTTGGGAAGCAGAGACAGGAGGATTGCAGGTTCGTGGCAGGTTCTGCAACTTGTGTGAGGCCCTCCGCAACCCAGTGGGAGTGAGGCCCTGTTTCAAAATAAAGAATAAAATAGGACTGGGGTATAGTTCGGAAGTAGAATGCCCCTGGGTTCAATCCCCAGTACTACACACACACACACACACACACACACACACACACACACACACACAAAACAAGGTAAGAGAAACAGCGCAGGAAAGGGTATGCCGCTGACCAGTGGCCGGGGGAAGCAGTTTCCTGATTCCCTTCTTTAACTCCCGTTGCTGAGGGTCTCCTCTGCTGTTGCTGCAGTGGCATGATTGAAAACACGACTTCACCTTTGACAAGACGATCGAGGCGAGACCTCCCTCGGAGCCCTCCCTGGCAGCGCCCCTCCCCAGCAGGACAGACACTGTCTCCACTGTCATTGCAAGTCCTCAGGGCCAAGCTGGGAGGCGGGTCCAGCCAGCATGTGTGGGGTCGGGCTGCCTCGTCCGTCCTCTGCCTGGCGCCCCAGAGAGACCAGGGTTTCTGGAATGTTAGACGACTCAAAGCGGCAGGCCCTGTGTCCATCTTCCATACAGACGAGCATGAAGACTGAGCAGGATGCTCTTGGAGCTGAGCTAGACTCCTGAGGAGAGGGGAACGGGCAGAGGGACTGCTCTGCCTGGGACCTCGTGCCCACAGCCCACAGCGAGCCAGGCGCACTGACGGGACAGGAGGCCGTGGATCTGTGAGGATGGCGGGGCCGGCCCCATGGCCCTGCTGAGCCTGTTCAGGGCAGTGCTGCCTGCCAGGGAGCCCAGCGTCGGGATTTAACGCCCGCCTGGTGGGGACAGTTGAGGAACCCTGTTGGAGTCCACACTCCGGCTCCCGATGACATGACTGGGTCTCCGCAGAGACACCCCTGCCCCTTTCATAGGCGGTTTCTGCCTCTCACGGAGGCGCTTGGAGCCCCCTTCCCTCACAAGGCTGACTCCGGGCATGGGCGTGTTGGGGGAAGAAACGGCTCGGGCTTGAGGGGAAGGGGCTGCGTGGGGAATGAGAAAATGTCTGGTGTCAGCCCCTCAGGCTGGGTGTATGTGAGCTGTGTGTGTGCATGGTGTGAGTCGCCTGTGGTGTGTGAACTGTGTATGGTATGTGTGGTATGTGAGTGAGTCGTGTGTGTGGTGTGTGTGGTATATATACATGGTGTGTGGTGTGTGAGTTGTGTGTGGTGTGTGAACTGTGTGTGGTACTGTGTGGTATGTGAGTGAGCTGTGGGTGTAGTGTGGTGTATGTGGTATATATACATGGTGTGTGGTATGCGAGTTGTGTGTCATGTGTGAATTGTGTGTGTATGTAGTATATATACATGGTGTGTGGTGTGTGGTGAGTTGTGTGTGCTACTGTGTGTTTGTGTGGTGAGTGAGCTGTGGGTGTAGTGTGGTGTGTGTGTAAGCTGTGTGTGTGTGGTGTATGTGGTATATATACATGGTGTGTGGTATGTGAGTTGTGTGTCATGTGTGAATTGTGTGTGTATGTAGTATATATACATGGTGTGTGGTGAGTTGTGTGTGCTACTGTGTGTTTGTGTGGTTTGTGAGTGAACCGTGGGTGTGGTACAGTGTGTGTGTGAACTGTGCATGTGGTGTGTCAACGGTTGTGTATGGTGTGTGGCTCGTGTGTGGTGTGGGGAGAGGCCTAGGCAGCAGCCCCTTTCTGACACAGGCCCTGCTCTGAACTGGTGCTGTGTAGCTGCGTGCAGGTCCCCTCTGGTCTGAGGCAGAAGGACAGACACCTGAAGACAGGACAGGTGGCCGCTGGGCTGTGTGCCCTGTCCCCTGTGAGGCCCCAGTGCCTGGCCGGGGGTTTCCCGCCATTCCAGAGGCAGGAGGGGCAGGGCGGCCCTGTGTGGAGGGCTAGTGGACCCACATGGGAGGAACCTTCTGGGGGCTGTGTGGCCCAGGGCCCGCTTCTCAGACCAGGGCTGCCCTAGGGCCTGTCCCCGCGCAGCTGCTGCCTCTCCTGCCTCCCGTGTCTCTCCTCACCCTCTCCTTCCTCTTCCTTTTCCTGACGGGGAGGGCCTCTGGTCAGCACATTTGAAAGGAAGAGCGGTCCCTGTACAGACTGTTGCCCTGGGACTTCCTTAAGCATCCCGCCACCGCAGCTCTCAATGTGCTGGAAAGACGCCGGGTCGCCGGGCGCCCATGTCTGCATCTCTCCTAACGTCCACCCTGGAGGCAGCAAACACCGGTGCCGCCTGGCCTTAACAGACACCGGGTCAGGGAGGGACAGGACGGGGACTACCCACCCGAGCCTCTGCCTGAGGTCCGGAGCCCCCCTGGGAAGGCCCGGCGAGTGAGACGCGGGCCGGGTGGAGTGCAGGCACAGGGGGCAGCGCGTGTGGCAATGCCGAGCCGTGGATAGCCGGGGCCACAGCCTGGCACTCATGGAGGCTCAGTGCTGCTGCCCAGGTGAAGAAACAGCCCACAGGCGAAAAGACCAAAACCAGGAGCACAGGGCAGGGGTGAGGCTGGGCGCGAAGGACACGCTGAGCCCTGGGTTCAGACCCCAGCACTGCATAAAATAAAATAAAATAAGAACAACACCGGAGGAGACATACATCACCCCACAGGAAGGGGAACCCTGACACCTTTGTCCTCTGCCCTCGCACCCCAGGTTCCCCAGCACCTAGACTCACCCTTCCACGCACCCTGGGGCACGAGCGGCCAGGCTGTGGATGCCTCTGGAGGGTGGCACTTCAGGACTGAAAGGCTGTGCCAGTGTGGCAGGACGGGGCGGTGGCCGGGTGGGATGCACGGACTGGTGAGCTTCAGGTGGGCGGTGGGGCAGTGGCTACTGAGGAGGCCAGCTGGGCGAGGCCAGGCGCACCTATTCACCATGTGACAGCAATGCAGAGAAGGGGGGAGGGACGCCTGCAGCACGGCGGGGACCCCTCAACTCCCTTCCGGTCCTGCCCACCTCCCCCAAGGTGGGCTTCAGCCAGGCTGCCCCTGGATGCTCAGGGCATGTCCTGCGGGTGCTCTCCACAGCGGCCATGTCCCAGAGAGGAAACGACATTCAGAGAAGTGAGTGACACGTCACTCACGTCACTCACTGACACAGCAGACTGTGACCTCCCCACCATGGGGCACCCCCCCCCCGAGACCCCGAGCCTGACCTCCAGGCCGCAGTCCCTCGGTGAGGGGCGGCTCCTCTGAATGCATGCCTCACCTGCTTCTGGAACTCAGAGGGACGTTTCCCCGCAGAAGCTGGGAGCCTGGCCAGCGGTCAGATGGGCAAAGCCATCTGTGGCCCTTGGCCCCCCTAGAACTCAGTAACTCGGGGAGAAACATCGGTGCTCAACGAGAGACTCCGGTGCCGCCTGGACCTTGGAGCTGCACTGTGATCCCCTCAGGTGCCATGCCTTCGCTGGCCCTCATGTCTACCAGGAGGAGTTATGTGGCCTTGTGGCCCCCATCTGCCCTAACAGGGCCGGGTCCACGACGGTCAGCCGCCTGAGGCTGCTACCCGCCTCCCTCCCTCTCTCTGCCTCCCTGTCTGTCCCCTGAGCCCAGAGTGCAGCTTTGACAGTTGATTTCTTTGACAATCCAGTTATTAGTTTGAAAATCTTGTCAAGTTCTGGACCAAACCAGGGCTAAAAATAGAAGGACAGTGACAGGCGGCTGGGGCTGGACGGCGGCTGCGGGAGCTGGCCAGCTCACAGGCTGACAGCCCTCGGAGGGTGAAAATAGGAGGTGACGTCTCAACAGATCAGTCTTCTGAGGAGCCCTGATGGCTCAGGGACATGCACTGTCCTTGTAATTAATTTTGCATTTTTTGCAAAAGAGGAATTCTAAAGAGAAAAACACCTTTGGAACTGAAGACACGGGCTCAGCGCGGAGCGCCCCGCCACGCCAGCTTTCAACCCTTTTATGTATGGGCGCGGCTGAAAGACTTTGATGGGTGTGCGGAGGGTTTCAAGTCCTCACAGGGCGATTAGAGTCTGTTTCATCCCGAGTAGACTCCCTGCCTGGGGGGACCAGGCTGCGGATGCTGTGGCCATGTCGTCCCTCCCCTCGGGAAGGACGCGCTTCCACACGCTTATCTACAAGGCGGCAGACTCGCCAGCCTGCGCTGCATCCCCAGTGGGGGCACCCCGAAGGCCAGAGGCTGCAAGGCCACCCCAGCTCCAAATCGCCAAGAAACCATGGGGGTGGGGGGCACAGAGCAGAGCAGGAAGAGCAACACCACGGGCTGTGGTCTTAGCGTCCTGGTCCCCACCCCCAGCATGCGACCCAAAGCATCAGCTGCCACTCTCCCGTCCAGTGTCCGACAGCTCTGGGCACACTGCCTGCGGGCAGCAGCAGCTCCCACACACAAGCAGGCCGACTAGATGGCACAGAGGGCACTGGGAAAGACCCCAGCTCCCCAAGGGTCCCAGGGAGCCGGCACTGCCCCCGCTGGCTCAGTGCAGGGACAGACGATGTCGGCCCTGGGGGTCCTGGAACCTTAGGCAGTCCACATCTTCACTCTGGTCCTGCACCACACCCACAGGCACCTCCCACCCCATCCTTCCTTGCCATCTGACGCCCTGAGACCCCGGCCCTGCCTGCCGCTCCTCTCTGGCTCATCTTCCATCTCTGACCACTGTTCCCGGCTTCCTGGGCAGCCCTGCTGTTAGGCCCCTGGCTGAGGGGCCAGACCTCTCCTCTCCTCCCCTGCTGTGCACTCCCGGAGATGACCTCTGGGTCTGGGGCTTAGGTCCCCTGTGTCCCCACCCCCATGTTCACGCCCAGCACCCAGCTCCCAGAGCTCAAGCCCTGCAGGTCCTGTCGCCACCTCTGGCCTGTGCCCTGCCCACGACATCTGAAGGCATCACAAACAGATCAGGAGCCTCTGCACTCTCCCTGCCCCGCACCATGTGACTCCTCCCTCAGTGCTCCCTCAGGGCCTGGCACCCCCGCCCACCCTGTGGTCAGGTGGAAAGACCATAGGGGGCACCTGCCCCTATGTCCAGCCACCGCTACACCTGCTGGCGCTATCTCCAAACTCCATCTGGTGGTAGTGTTCCCTACACTTACCCACCACCCTCACCCGCAGCAGGATGACCTGGCCTCCCTGCTCCTACCCCACCCAAACAGACCATGATCCACACAAGCAGGGACGGCACTTTCTTCTCGAAACAGAAAATCAAATAATGTGGCTCCACTCCCTGAAAGGCTGCTACGGGCTCCTATGATATTAGAAACAGACACCGAGCCAAGCTCTGCATGGCTGCCCCCCCAGTGCTCCCACCCACCTGTGCCCCTCTTCTCTCCTTAAGAACTCATGATAGGGTGCTCATGGGGGTGTGGCTCAGCGGCAGAGCGCTTGCTGGGCATGCGCTGGCCCTGGGTTCTAACCCTAGTACTGCAAAAAGGAAAACGATGAGAAAGAAAAGGAAATCCTGCTCAGGCCTGGGATGCGTCCTGCTGCTGAGCATGGGGCCAATTCTTCAAGCACCCTTGGGACTTAAATGTCACCTCTGAGAATCTATTCCCAGCCACCCCAGCTCAGGAGAGCTTCCTCCTTCCCGCACACCAAGGCGCTCTGTGCACAAGACAGTCCTGCCCTCTGAGAGTTTATCTTCCCTTAGAAGAAAGACCATGAGTAGGTCATTCATCTCTCGCAAGATTTACAGACGAGTGACTGGATTTTAGCAGGGCTACTGGGACAGAAATGATCAGAGGCGGATAACAGAACCCAGAGTAGTGACGACACGTTACCCACAATACCCCGGATACAATAAAAAAACCATTAGGAATTCAGAGGAACAGAAAAACGTCACCCTGTCAAGGGGAGAAGCTGTGGGCAGGTGTGGCTGACACGGTGTGAAGTCCTGCGAGCAGGTGCTACCATAAGCCAAGGGGTGCTTGGGGACCATGCCTCAGCGGCTGAAGAGTTTAGGGGTGTTAGCAGAGAGATGGAGGCTCCACTAAAAGACTCAAAGGAATACTCCAAATGAGAAAATTATAGAGTCTGAAATTTAAGGCTTCCAAGAATTTCAGTAGCAGGAAAAAACACAGAGAATCTCCCAGCCCGCCCCAGCTGCCGCCCGGTACCCCTACATCACCTTCAGAGCGGGGGGTCAGTTTTACATTTGCGGACTGTTTTGTGCTCATTTTCTGTTTCCCGCTAGAAGTCTGCTCCGCGGGCAGGTGTCCTTCTGTCTCCTTAGCTAGGTGATCAGCTCACAGCGCCTCGACAGGCTTTCCTAGGACCTCAAATACCCAAGGGTGGAGGGAAACTCGCCGGGGAGTAGTGATTTCAGAGGCTTCCGGGGATGACAGCATCCGGCAAGGGACAGCTGAAGGCTGCGGCTAAGGTCAGAGAAACAGCCGGCTAAAGACCAGGATGTTGAGAACGGAACTTGGAGGGGACGTGGGTCGTTCTGGGGCCCAGAGTCACCTGGCATGGCAGCAGGGCCTGGAGGGGGCTGGGAGCAGCCTTCACGGGCAGAGAGAAGCGGGGTGGCTGCTGGAGAGTGCGGACCGGTTTGCACCTCAGTAAGAGAAGTGGGAGTGGAGGCTGGAGGCAGTGCCGGGGCCCAGGGACGCTGGGGGGGCCACTGCGCCCTCTGGCCACACCTTCTCCCGCCCTCCTCACGTGCTCGCATTCACACCCACTCATATCTATGCAGACTCCACACTCACGCTCCTGCGCTGACAACCCCACACGGTGACTTGGGCGGGAAGCAGATCCGCAGACCCACACAGGCAAAGCGTCTAGACACCCACAGTGCGGGGTCCTTCCCGTGGCAGGGCCCGAGGACAGGGCCAGCTGGGAGGTGACACTGCTTTTCCCTCTGCAATGACCAATGGAGGGACCTGTGCAGGGCTCCGCCCCTGGCTCATTGGGACTCTGCTTTAACCCCAGGGCAGGAGGGGGCCCCTAGGTGAGTGAGGCCAGCTGCCACCATGGAGGTCCCCAGCTCCCGGAATCTACACAGGCTCCACAGGAAGAAGCCCGTCCAGCGGCACAGCCCGGCACTCCTCGTGGCCCTCAGAGGCCCCGCCCCACGGGGAGGACCCCCAGAGCCGGCCACCGGAGCCCGGCCCAGCACTGGACCAGACGCTCAAGGCCACCTCTCAAGGCATGGCGATACTGCCTCTTGGCAGAGCTGGCCGTCATAGATTCACTAGCAAAATGGTGTTTTTCCTTGTAATATACATTGTAAGAATTGAGTCTCTTAAGTCGTTCGAGTCTGTGTTCTCACGTTGATGGTAGGAAGACACATGGCGTGGCTGAGGTCTGGAAAGGTCAGCTTCCACGCCAGCGCATGCCAGGAGGCAGGGCCCGTGTCACCCGGGGAACGTGGAGCGTGTACACAGAGCCCCTGGCTGACCTCTCAGAGCTCCAGGCCAGGGGAGCTCAGATTCCTTCGCCCGCCACTGGGTCGACGCAGGAGCACCCATTTCCTGCTCTGTCTGGACAGAGATGAGGCCAGGGGGCTGCCACTGGTTGTCTCAGGGGGCACCTGGGCACATGCCCCTGAGGCCTTTTGCTTACCTTCCTCGCTGACTCTAAGAACAGGCTTAAAGAAACTCCTCAGTACTTCAAGGGGAGAGGACAGACCAGAGCTGCTCTTCCAGGCTGAGGCCTTGCTCACCCCTCAAGCACAGGCTCCGTTGTGCGCTGCCCTCGGGTCCCAGCCTGTGCGTTCATCTGCGGCTAGAGAGGAGGTCTGCAGCACAGAGCGGACAGAGGGGCCCTGCCCCTTTAAGTTGGAGATTACCATCAGCCAGGGCCACCACAGCAAGTCACACTATCAGAACCCTTGTCAGGAAGTCATTAAGTCCTCAAAAGAATGAACGTCTAGAAGCCTGAGGACCATCAACACACAGACCTTCCCAGCTGCCCCACCTCCAGTGTCATCCCTTCTTCTAGAACTTTCCTCCAGGACTCTCCATGGTGGACACCTGCAACCCGTATCAGCTCTGCCTTCGTTCTGGCCTCTGTGAGCTCCCGGGGGCGGGCTAGCTGGCTTTACCCATGCCTTCCTGCAGGCCCAGCCCATCTGCACGGTGACCCCTGGGTGCCGCCTCCGCTGCCTGCTGAGCCAGCCGGGCCTGCGTGTGGGGCCACACTGGGGGCAGGTGGGAGCCTTTCTTCTAAAGAACGAACAACGCAGCCAAGTGCGGGGATAAATACTACATGGCATTTTGCTAAATGTCTAATTAACGTTCCTATTTTTAGAACTTTTGGAAAACCATTTGAGGGAGTCAACACAGGCTGCATGCCAGCCCACTGAGCTGATAAACATGCCCGGGCAGATTCTGCACCAACGGGGTCCGGGCCTCAGCACACCACCCAGGCTCCAGAACCTTCTGAGTTTCCTGGCACAAGGGCCAGTCTGCCCCACCAGTTCACTGACGGGTCACTGGGCACACCTATCACTGGCAGCCTTGCCCGCAGTCCCTGTGGACAAGCAGGGGACGTCGATCATGGGCTGGCCAGTGACAGATGCGACCCTTACTTCTCTGCCCTATTCCCTGCTCGCTGCCCAATGCCCTGCACCAGGAACCACACGGGAAGCTGCAGCCCGCCGGAAGAGAGCCGGGGAGGTGAGGCTGTGTCAGGGCCAGCCCTGCGGTGCCCTGAGAAGGACCCTGGGAGGGGGCTCCTCCATCGGCTCCAGTTCTGCTGGGCTCCGTTCAGCGCCCAGGGCCAGGACAGGGCGCTGATGCATCGATGTGCTCACCGGGGACCTGCCTCCCACCCGGGGCCTCGAGCTGCTCTGAGGGGGTGTTTGTCTCCCAACCAGGATCACCAAACTGTCTCAAACATCTTCCTTTTTAAGACTTCTGTCTTTTAACCCAACTGTTCTTTTCTTGGGCCATATGGTCTCCCTGCCGGCACTGGTTTTACATCTCTCCCAGGTTGTTTGCAAGGTCTCCTGGGCTGGGAGCGCCTTCTTCACGGCAGGTCTTCAGCGGAAGATCGTGGTCATGGTGGACTCTCACCTTCAGGACGGGGCTTCCCAGGGGACGCCCACCTGCCCAGGGTGAGGGGCATCCCAGGGCTGGTGTCTGTCCGTCCTGTTGAGATCCTTGGTGCCTTTCCTTTCTGGCTTTGACCCTGACCCCAGCCTGCCCTGAGGGCTCCTCCGGGATCAAAGTCCTTCAGGAGCCTCTTCCCTGGCACGACCCCATCCGGCTGGTGTGGGGGGGGGTTCCCAGGCCTGATGGGGAGCGGCCGAGCCGGCAAGGGTCCCAGCCTCAAACCAGCCCCTCAGAGACTTGCTCTCCTTCCTCGGGCCAGGCCTCATCAGCCCGGCCTGGTTCTTGGACCTTGAGCCAAATCTTCACGGCCGCGGGCCAGACCCCAGGTCCAGCCCACCCCTGGTTCTGGGTCGCTTTCTTGTTCGTGGCCCCTGGGCACAGCTCCCTGCCGGGCAGTTTGAAGCTGACACATTTTGGCCAGGCTGCCTGTGCCTGCAGCTCAGGCCACTCCTACAGTTAAGGACAGAGCAGAGATGTCCTGCAGGTCACCTCCAACGTAGCTGTCACCTGCAACGTGACTGCCGACAACAGAAAACGGTCATGGTGCTTGCAGAGGGGAGCAGGCACAGCGTGGTCCTGCTACAATTCCGGGTGGCACCTAGGTCTCAAGGCCTCTCTGAGGACACCGTGTGACCCCCAGGTCCTCGCCTCAACCCTGGGAGGTGGCGCTGAGGGTGCGCGTGGTGGAGGCCGGCGGCCGGCCTAGGTCCTCTGACAGCCACATGCTGCATGCCTGGCAGACTGCGATATCCATTAAAAATGGAGGAAGAACAAGGACTCACTTGAGGCTTGTAGATGTATTATTAAAAGGTAACAGTAGTCACAGGAATGGTTTTTAGAACAAAATACTTTAGGGAGGGCACATTTCACCCCTGACATTGCTTATCGTTGGCAGTTCTCGGTTATGATAAAAGCAAGTCGACTCGAGTTGGATTTCTGGCGGCTTCCAGTCCCCACAGGGACAGAGGCCCTTCTCATCGCACCACAGGGACCTGCCCTCCGCCCACCAGGTCCACTCAGCGCTGCCCCCCATGCAGGCACAGCTGTGTCCCTCCCCAGCTAGCTGTCACTTGCTCTGACCTCAGCACCGGATACTCATCTCTCTTAACTGGCTTGCCCCCCTGTTGCTCGGACCCTCGCTTGACCAGTTCCTTCCTCCCTGTCCCGCTCCAGCGCAGCCTGGACACAGTCTGGCAGGGTCCCTTCCACAGGATGGCTGGCAGCCTGCAGTGTTTTGTGAATGAAGAAATGAATGAATGAATGAATGTGTGCCCCCCAAAGGCTGCTGGCCTCCAGGTGGCAGACGGCCTTACCTCAGCACTTGGCCTGTGAGCAGAGCGCTCTCTGCAGCAGTGCACAGCAGTGGAGATAAGAACTTCAGGAAGGTCCCTTGCCCCAGCTCCACACCCCCATGGAAGAGGCCACCTCCTGCTTTCCCAGCATGCAAAGCCCTCCCCTGGCGGGATCCAGAATGGGCCACTGAGTCACGGCCCAGGTATCAGAAGACACACCTCACTGCCTGTTCCACAGCACTTCTAAATCAATCCCTACAGCCCTGTCTGAAAGGTAATCCAATTCGATTATCTCCGAATGATGACAGGAATAGGTGTTGGCTGCCCTGGGTGGAGATTAAGAGGCACTGTGTGGAGACCACATTGAAGACAACAGTTAACTCCGCTGCGGGGGCTGGGCTCAGAGAACCCTGGGCATCCCATCTGCAGGAATGAGTCTGACGGATTTTTCCTAATGTCACTTAGGCTTCTCTTCATCAGTTCTACCTACAACTGTAATCAAAAGGCTTCAACCTGATTGCAGGAATGTGTGCTGGGAGGTTGATCAATGCTTCTTGCTATTCTATCCCACAGACCAGCGAGGCTACAAAGCCAGCAAGTAACACCAGACGCAGAGGCTTGGGGAAGAATCAGACCATCCAAGAGCTGCCCCGCGCAGCTCCTGGAAAGCTCCCCGCCTCCGGCCAGCGCTTGCTTGTGGAAGACATGCTCCCCAGCAGCTGCAGGCCTGTGCTCCTGGAGGGTCCTCCAGCTGCCATCCAGCCCTGAGGCCGCAGGAGGCCCAGAGGTGGGCGGATGGGTTTTGGGGGGTGGGAGAAGCAGCTAATGCTTGGCCGGTACCAGAACAGGGTCCTTTCCTTATTGGACGTGGGCCCACCAGCCCCACCAAAATACAGAGAGCCCCTGGGAGAGGCGACTGTGGAAAGGCTCACAGACATGTGCAGGACCACCGAGGGCCTCAGGCAGCCCCAACGGCAGGGCCCTGCCTGCTACGAAAGGCGGAGAATGGAAGGCCTGGCTCAGGAGCAGGGCTGGGCATCCCAGCCTCTTTCTTTCTTCTTCTTTTCTTTTGTTTTGGTCCTGGGGGTTGAGCCCAGAGGCATTCTACCTCCGAGCTACGCCTCCAGCCCTTTTTATTTTATTCTTGAAACAGGGTCTTGCGAAGTTGCTGAGACTGGCTTCACGCCTGCGCTCCTCCTGCCTCATTAGGGTCTTTTCTGAAGAAGAAGCCGAAGGCAGTGATGTCCCGAGCATCCTTTACCTGGTGTCCCATCTCTTCAAGCACATGATGCCATCCACGCAGGGGCACCTGTCCTAATGGGAGTGGCGAGTGGGCAGGGGAAGCGCCTTTGGTGGTCACAGACTAAAGGGCTGACTGGCAGTGTGGCAGGCCACCACCTGCACAGCCAGGATGAGAGTGGCCAGGACCCCGAGCAGAGGGAAGAGCGCAGGCTGACCGTGAACAGTGCGTTCCCGTGAGCGTGCATGCTTTTCCTGTCCGCGCAGAGGTGGCACGGCTGCGCTTCTCCATCCCAGGCCCCCAGCCTTGCGCAGGCACCTCTGGCAGGTCTCCGGGGACTAAGGCTGGGTAGGTTTCTACTGGCAGAGCTGTTCATGCCTCAACAGCTCAGCTGGCCCACACTACACATAGGTAGGCTCACCAGGTGCCACCAGAAAACACAAGGGTCCCGGGGGGCACAGGCAGGCCGCCTGCTGGGAGAGGCTCTGCGTTCAGCAGCGCCCCGCTTCTGCAAGCACGTCACAGGTGGGTTGTCGCGCCACTGAAGGCGTAGGACGGCGCATCAGTGGTGATATTTAAAATGCAAGCTTATTCCTTGGATGCTGCTCAAAACTAATTAGCAGCCATGCTGCAGGGCTTCTTATTCCTGGTTCCAGTAAGCCTGCTGTAAATCTCTGCTGTTAGGACGCTCCTTTGTTTTCAGGAATGGTAAGGGTCACTGCCAACTACTTCAGGCCTGAGATTTATGGATTTATGAAGGTGAAAGTTGCTTTTAGGTCTCCAGCAATTTGTAGATCTCCGTGTCTGCTCCACGGAGGAGGGGATCAAGCTCTGAGGGGCGGGGGTGGGGACAGAGGTGCCTCCAGGCTCCTGATCCACCTGGACCCATCCTCTCCCTGGGGAGACAGAGCCAGGCTAGGAGCAGAGGGCTGCTGAAGGCCGAGGCTCGGTGGGGTCCACTCCTCCCAGCTCCTACCTCTACGAGTGGTTCGCCACTTCTCCACAGGGCAGTCACCTCAGGGCACCATCTTGTGGCCTCACCACCAGACTCCAAGTCTCTGGAGGGCAAAGGCTCGCAACATCACTGTTCCTGGCTGAGAGCGGCAGGATGAGGAGTGGGTAGGGGTGGGAGGGCGTGGAGGTAGGCGAGTGGGTTGGCAGGAGAAAGGCTGGGTGAGTGAGGACAACCATGGGTGGATAAGTTGGTGGTTTGGTGAGCAGATGACTGGATGAACAGGTGGATAGGTGGGAATGAGTAGGTGGGCAGATGAGTGAGTGGATAGGTGGGTGGATGACTGGGTAGATGGTTGGTTGGTTGGTTGGTTGGTTGTTTGGATGGATGGATGGATGGATGGATGGATGGATGGATATATGAATGGATGGGTGCATGCATAGGTAGGTTGGTGCACATACAGCTGGATGAGCAGGTGGACAGGTGGGTAGGTGAGTTAATGAGTAGGCTGATAGGTGGGCAAATGGGTGACTGGGGGTGGGTGTGTAACTGAGTAGATGGATGAATAGATGGATGGATTGGTGGGCAGTTAAGGGATAGAGTAGGTGAGTGGGTGGATGGGTGGGTGGATGTGTGGGCAGATAAGTGATGGTGTGGGTGAGCAGGTGGATGGGTGGGTGAATGGGTATATAGGTGCGTGGATAGGCGGGTGGATTAGTAGATAGTTGGACATGTGGGTGGGTGGGAATGGGCGGAACGCAGGCCCCAAGGCTCTGATCTTCCCATTGGGCACCTGGAGGCCAGCCAGTTCCACGAGGCCTCCAGGGCACAGAGGCAGCAGACGCGGGCACGTGCTCCCCGGCTAGCAGAAGGCTAAGCGCACTGGCGGCCGACGTTGCTTATGCTCCATTAGCGCCATTACTGGCAAAACCAATGCATAAAAAGCCAAATACGTTTCATGCCAGATTACCATTTGGTAGAACAAGAATTTCAGTCACAACTCCCAGAATATTATCCAGCTAAGCTCTATTTGGAACTCGTGCAATTTGACACATAAAACTGCAGTCTTGAAGATATTAGCCAAGTCATTTCCTCCCTCCCTTGCGGACTGTGTTATTCTCTCTTCCTTTTCTTCCTAGGAAAACACCACAGAAAATAGGAAAAACAAACCCCTTGTTTTTTTAGTAAAAACCCCACTTCCCATGGAATCACGGTGCCCTGCTTCAGAACAGGCTGCCGGGAGGGCTTTGCCAGGGTGCTCGGGGGAGCCAGGTTGCCCTGGGCTCAGCTCACAGAGCCAAGCACTAGCTTGGCCATGTTCCTGCTTTGAACCTTAGATGTGGGACAACCCACCTCTTTGGAGGTGGATGGGTGGGCAGATGGGTGGAGCTGGCCAATGACTAAAATGGGCACCCGAGGGGTATAGCGAGCCCCGAGGAGGCAGAAGCTCTGACCACGCTGGCACCTCCCAGGATCACTGAGATGGAAACCTGAGTACTTTGGGGCTCAAGGAAGAGGAGGATGAAGCAGTCTGATGGAGGAACACGGTGAGGAGCGCCAGGGCTGGTCCAGCTCCAGCACCTGTTCCAGGCGGTGTGCATGCTGGCAACGGGGCGGGAGTGTGGAGCCTCACTTCATAGACTGTCCGTGGAGAGCCACCACAGGGCTGCGGAGACTGCAGCAGCAACGGACAGCCCTAAGACCACCATGCACAGGCCTGCAGATGGGGAAGACCCAGGACAGTGACAGGGGCAGGCACCCTCCCCCAGCTGTGGCTGGCCGCCAAGCAGGGCAGCTTCTGGGTGAACGAGCCTTGTTTCCTGAAATGGGCCCCACACAGTAGCGCTCTCCACAACCGATGAGCTCCGTCTGAAATAACTGGAGCAAACCGAGCCGCCCCAGAGAGAACGGATGGAGCTGGCGCGCACATTCAGCACTGAGTGATGAGATCTTTCCAATTGATTTCTAAATACATACAGCTCAATTTCTGTTCAAAATTATGTCCACCGCTCCCAATGAGGAGAAACGGCTTCAGAAATTGCTGGGCTTCGTTCTGGGCGTCGCTGCCGTTCCCAGCGACCCGTCTCCAAAGTGACAGAGTGTCATCAGATAATGATTATAAAAGATGTTAATGTGGCAGGGAGCGCAGACAGAATCACAGGTTGGTATTTAGAGTGCGAATCCGATCAAGACTGATAATGTGAGAGGAGATGTCACATCAGTTGACGCCGTGACAGGCTCGCAGGCTGGTTTTCATGTACCGGCAGGAATTAGGTTTATTACAACGGGATTATTTGGAGACGTAAAACACGGTGCTGAGAACGAGCCTTCTGCAGCAGCTCCTGCATACAAATGCGCACGCCAGGAAAGCAGGGTCGCCGGGACGTTGGCGGAGTACCCTCCTCCTAGGCCAGGCAGCTGGGCCTCCGCAGCAGGGAGGTCAGCGTGCTGAAGACCTGGGGCTGGCCCCTGGGTGAGATGGGTCCTCTTATCAAAACAGAGGGGAAGGACCGGTCCTGGACTCCCTACATTAGAGGGCTCCCTGCACGAGGGAGCACAGGATGTCATTCTGGGCAGCAATTGAGCTGTAGTATTTACAAATCAACTGGGAAGACGTCTTCCCATGTGCTGATCTGTCCGTTCTCTCTGCGGCTCCACTTCTTTTCAGATGGAGCTCATGCGTGTGAAGAGTGCTACTGTGTAGAGACCAGTGGCCTGCGGGCAGCTGTGACCAGCCCTCCAGGGCAACTCACCACCCCTGGGTGAGGTGGATCCCAGGGCTGAGCCAGGGGGAGCGCTCCGGGACTCACACTTGGGTAAACTGACTCAAGGTGCACACTCTGAGGCAGGTCCATGGGAGATGCGACTACACGGTGCCAGTGCCGTGTGCCAAGATTTCTTTTTCTTTCTCTTTTTTAATTTGGTGCATTGTAATTTTATATCATATTGGGGTATAGGGTGTCAGACAGATGCGTGCACATAGCCCTCCCCACCCGGTTCCTCCCCACGCCATGCCCTCCCCATGCATGTCTTTGATATTGGAATTGGTAGTTTTTTTGGGGTTTTTTTGGTGGTACTGGGGATTGAACCCAGGGGCATTCTACCTCTGAGCTACACCCCCAGCCCTATTTTTTATTCTTTATTTTGAAACAGGGTCTCACTAAGTTGCGGAGGGCCTCACTAAGTAGCTGAGGCTGGCTGTGAACCTGGATCCTCCTGTCTCAGCCTCCCAAGTACTGGGATTACAAGCGTGCATCGCCAAGCCAGGCTTGGAATTGGTAGTTTTGTATACATTCATAATGCTGTTTCAACTATTACACCCTTATGACCTCTTCTCCCTTCCCAATCCCCTCGGTCACTCCCTGGAGTCTCTGCTCATCTATCTGATGTCACCCTTAGTTCCGAAGGTCTCTCTAGCTTCCACACATTAGACTTCTGACAAGGTGCTATAGTCGGAATGCTTGTGTCCCCCAAATTCATCTGCTGCAATCCTAACCCCCAAGGTCACAGCATTGGCAGGAGAGGCCTGAGACCATGAGGGAGGGGCCCTCACGGGCAGCATTAGTGCCCTTGTAAGGGAGGCCCGAGAGAGACCCCTGGCCCCTTCCACCAAGGGAGGACGGAGCAAGAAGGTGCGTCCATCAGACACCACATCTGAGCACGCCTTGCCCTCGGAATTCCGGCCTCCGCAACTGTGAACAGTGGTTCTTGTTTCTAGTCACTCGGTCTGTGGGATTTCGTTACATTGGCCAGAACAGACTAAGATACCTGTGTTCCCCAGGCATCTCCACTGCCCCGAGGGGAGCCAGCATGCCTGTCTGACAGATAGGCACTGAGCCCCAAAGGGGAAGCCATCTGGCCTATGCCAGGATCGGGGGGCAGTGGCGGGACCAGACCCTAGCTGAGAGAAAAAACCCCAGGTCCCTCCTCTGCGCCTGGGGCTCCACCCTCAGCCAGGACCCATGCTCCTACCAGCTACGCCATTCCAGGACCCCGCTCGTGACCATGCTACCAGCCTCTCTGGCACATTTCTCTCTTCCTCAGGGTAAGCAGCTCACAGGTACTCGTAAGACATGGCTGTCCCAGGCCCCGCGGCTGTGACGTTTGTTCACTGGTCCCGTAGCGACAGTGGCAGCAAAGCCACGGAGGAGAGGCAGAGCTCAGCTTCAGGACACAGATGCGCAGATTATGCAGCTGTGGGCAGAGGCGTCTCAGCACCCCAGAGCCAGGGAGCCCCGGGAAAGCCGCCCCTTGGGGAAGGGACCATGGGACACAGCGGAGAGTCCTTGGCTCCCTGGCTGAGGGACAGTGACTGTCCTCACTGCGGGGGGCAGTGACAGCAGTACTGAGGCTCAGTGTGGCCAACCCAGGCCCAGATGTCCCTGGCCTCCAGCATCCGGTCTGACGGACCCTGCCACCCTGGCCAGCCAGGCAGGGAATCAATCACACTAAATACAAGAAGAATAAATATTTTCTCTTTGTGTGAGGAATTAAAAGATCCATGCAACTTCTTCTGTGTGTTTTATCTCAAAAAACAAACACCCCAAAGTTGAATTGAGAAATCCTGTCATGTTTGCCCTGAAAATCCTCAAACTAATCAGGGTAACAAAATGAACATGTAGACTAGATCCAGGGCTTTTTGGATCAGAAGTGGATTTTAAGACAGACCCGAGATTTCCTCAGGCACTTTCATCCCCCATTCCTCTCTTTGTCTTCTTCATCGTCTTCTTATTGTTGTTATTATTTTGGTGTCAGAATGGTGGTGGAGACTTAGAAAAGACTCTCGTCATGGCTGAGTGTGTCGTCTTCTTGCTCTATCCCTGCCTCAGGATGGGCTGGGGACGCTCAGGACAAAGGCTGACGGAGGCGCTGTGCACTGGCACAGGCAGCCCCCCGATCTGGGCTTGGAGGTGCCCAACTGTCACATCAGAAGCCGGGATGTGGTTAAATGAGAAGGGACATCAGCCGCACAGCGCAAGGGCTCTCTCCACAAAGAAAACCAGGAGTTTGCTATTTGTTAATTAAGCCCGCAAAGCCCAGGTTTGGGGTGACACGGCACTCCTGGGGAGGCCAGCTTCTTTCCAACTTCGTTTCCACCCAAGGCGTACACAAACCTCTCCCCTCCACCTTGACCTCCCATGTCAGGGGCGGTGAAGTCTACCAGGGTTGGCTGTGTTCCTCTACGCCCTGCCCCCTGAAACACCAGCGGGACTGGCCCTGCTTGGGCCACGCAGGCAGGAAGCTGGAGAGAGTACCGGGGACCTGGGGCACAGCAGAGCTCTCCTTACAGGACACTCCCCTCCCCGCTCCCCTTACGGCCCGTGCCATTGTGTTTCCATACTAGACTCGTTTGGGTATCCACAAAAAGCTGCAAAATGGGACATATGACAACTGAGAGGAGGACATTTTAATAAGGCCCGAGATGTAATTACATTTCTTCAGGAACTGAACAGATGAGCTTCCCCAAGTTTATCTGCCTTAGATATCAAACTCCATTAATGAGATAATAAAGGCCTTTCAATTAATGATTTGAATGGTGGGTGTAATTTTTTTCTCTGCCAGCCAGATTAGTTCATCGATAGAAATGAGCAAGGGAGAGAGCTGTCCGGCTCCTCCCCTCCTGGCTGCCCTCTGCCTCACCTGCAGGCAGGTTCTTCCGCAGGAGGCTCGGGCTGGGAGCGCAGGAGCAGGCCCAGGGAAAGGTGCTAAGTGCTGGGGTCCAGACGCCAATCTCGCCCCAGGCAAGAGAAGTTTTTTAAGAAAGGGAAGGAAGGAGGAAGAAAGCTGTGCCTGCCCTTCGTCTGAGGAGACCAGCCAGCTTGCAAGGATGCACGGACTGCATTCTCTGTGCAGCCAGCCTGAGGCTGCTGCCAGATCACTGAAACACGATGAACTGCACCATGACGAGGCCCAGGCCAAAGCTGCAAGCTCCCTCCTGCTGCACTCCTGTCACCTACGGGCCAACAGCACGAAGCTGCAGGCGGAGGTCCCCAGGCCACCAGAGAGACACAGCCAGAAGGGACCTGCTGGGCACCTGCAGGACACAGAAGACTGTCCTAAGAAACCACGCCACAGAACCAGTCACCTCCCAAGCAGTTTTTCAACTCTGCTGCACCGCACGACGACATGGTCAACACAGACCCTGTTATCAGTGGTAGCCCCACAGATTTTATCACCCAGGACGTCATGGCCTTCTTCGTTTGTACAAGTACACTGTGAGGTTTGCACGACAAAAAATCTCGTACGGATGGTGTCAGAATGTGTCCCCATCATTCCGCAATACACAACTGGGCCTGGAGTTTCAGAGGCATCCAAGAGTAGAAATCAAAACCAGGACCCTGTCACGTAGGCACGGTGGGTCCTCAGCGTCCCAGCTGTGCCCAGGCACAGGGCGGCTCACAGCCTGCGCGGTCCTTGGCCCATGCACCACAGAGGCCCCACTGGACACAGGTTAGAACGCAGCCACGCTCCACACTGAGTGTGTTTTCTCTTTTAAAGACATGATAGGGTTTCATAATTTTGCTTTGACATTATCTAGCTGCGATAACCGGGCCATGACTTCGGGGTCCTCCTGCACACCTGGGAACCGCTGTGCCGTGACGGATCCTGACCTGCACGGTGAGCTCCAACACCACCACTTTGTGCGGATGCACAGTTGCACGCGACATGAATACACACGAGGTTACTTTTTAAAAATGTCACTTAAGCATGTGCTAATTTCCATTTTTGGAGACCATTTTTTCCACATCTCAAGAGCGTTCGCGGCTTCCCAAGGTCGTGGCAGCCGCCCTGCCACAGCTCATATCCAAATTGAGCTGAAACCCCAAAAGAACTTGCTGTCCACCCCACAGAGCTCCAGGCCTCTGAGCATTAGGGGTACCCGCCATTGTCCCTTGGCGCGACACTACACTTCAGTCCCATGTGATGGCGGAGTGGGAGCCCAAGAGACCAACATGCTGTTCAAGGTGGGGATGGGAGACAGGAGGAAAGGTCACTTGGGAGGAGTGACACAGGTGACACAGACAAGGAAGGGGCTCACGTCCTGGATTCAGAGTCAGTGATGGCCACGCGGCCATCATGCCACAGCAGAGTGGGGCTGTTCAGACCTGACGGAGAGGAGCACTAGGATGAGAGCACACTCCAGGAGGCTCCCCACTGCACAGGCTCAGAGGAGGTTGGAGGGCGGACCAGCCAGCTGATGCTCACAGCTGCACGGGGCAGCCTGAGAGGGCAGGGAGGAAGCAGGCAGGCTGGGAATGCTGCACACCCGGCAAGCCCTCCTGAGGGATAGGGCGGGGGAGCTGGTCTCAACCTCCATGCCCTGTCCCCAAGAGGACACTCAGTTCAGGCACACTGTAGCCCGTCTCCCTCCTGTGAGCCTTCCCTTGGAATTGCCAAAGGGTGTGTCCAACCGCAGGAGGAACAGACAAGAGGGGACCAGTGACCAGGCTCGGGCACTGGGGCTGGTGTAGCATGAGAACTTCCGACCGAAGGAGACACAGATGAGGTGACCAGTGACCGGGCTCGGGCACCGGGGCTGGCGCAGCATGAGAACTTGCTGTCTCTGAAAGCCAAGCGCACACACAGTGTGGATGCGAGGGAGCTATGCCTGTTTTAAGGTGTGGGCTTGGGACGTGGAGACCTCGAGCAATCCCGGCCCCACCCCTTTCCTCTTCAGTCTCAGGTCCCTCCAGAGCTGCACTGTGAATTTAAGGGACTGCTGTATATGAGGGGGAACTGCTAGGCTAACAGGCAAAAATCTGAAGACCTTAGGAGCTCTGTTAAGTTCACTGAGCATCATGAAGCTAAAAGGTCAGCAATCTCTTCACTTCTACTGGTATTCACGAGACACAATATGACACGTGGTTCTTAGGAAACGTGCTGAAACCATTCAGTGATAAGACCCAGCAACTCCCAAACATCTAAGAATCATGACTTAATAGGTGACAATATTTATTATGATATAATTTCATAAGAAAAAGAATGACCTTTAGACCTGGACACCCAGGTGAAGAGGAGCGGCAGACGCAAGCCCAGCCCCACGTGGCGGGTGGGCCCGGGCACGAACACAGGGGTCTGAACTTTAACGAACTGTAAACAGAATGAGCTGTGGTTTTACTTAGGTCACATTTCTTTTATTTTCTTCTTCTTTTTTTTATTTACTTTTTTTTTTTTTTTTGTCAGAACTGGGGATTGAACCCAGGGACACTCTAGCTACATCCTCAGCCTTTTTTATTTTGAGGCAGATCTCACTAAGTTGCCCAAGCTGGCCTGGGACTTGTGATCCTCCTGTCTCAGCCTGAGTCACTGGGATTACAGGCACGTGCCACCATGCCTGGCTCCGTGGTCTCATTTCTTTGCCTAACATGCGCTTATTGCCGAGTGTGGCCTCCTACGGCGCTGGGCCTCTCGATGGCCTTGGGGTGTGCCAACACCCGAGCACCTACAGAGCAGAGCCAGCGTCCCCTCACACGCTCCAGGTGTCTGAGGCGACTGTTAATAGCCCAGCCACGGCCCCAGGCCACATGGGCCCACGCTGCGGCTGCTCTCACCGGGAGCAAGCGAAAGCCATCGCAGAGAGGGATGATTTAATAACATATATAGGTATGTCTGAGCACAGTCATGGGACGAAAATCGATTTTCTGCAGCCTTGTGCAGACTTCCATTTCTTTCTTTGAAAAGTGCCCTATGATCTCAGTTCTTAAAGGGTAGATGATTGCAGCCGACCTGGAATCAACGTGACACCCACACTCGCTCTGGAAGATGGCCGTTCTGGAGGGAAGGAAAGGCGGGCCTCCCTTCTGCTAGGGTCCCTGTCAGAGCAGGCAGGAACCCAGGGCTTGAGTGGGCAAGGGTCCCTGTCAGGGTGAACAGGAACCCGGGGCTGGAGCGGGCAGGACAGCTTCTCCATCCCCCCAGCCACTTGCTCAGACTGTATGAGGGGACCCCCCTCTGGGAGGTGGGGACAAGTGGGGGAACATGGAGAGGACGTGGGGTACAGGATGGGCAGGTGGGGTGAGTCCCTGACATCAGCCTTCTCAAAGCTGGGCCTGGGTGGCTCCAGGGCAAAGGTGTAGACAAACAGAAGGCACGCCAGGTACTTCCCACAAGAACAGGCCCCAGGATGCCTCTCCAGCAAGCCCCGCCCACGGACGGCCCGCTCTCTGTGCCGGCTGCTGCCCTCCCATTATTTCAGTGAAGGACCACGAGGTAGACATCTCCTCTGTGCACACTCCCGGGGCCACCTTCCCTCACAACAGAGAAAGAGCCACGTGTGAAGACCAAATGCCACGCAGAGGGGACGTTCCTTGTAATAACGAAAGCAGAGGGGTCGCTGTGCCAAAAGAGATCCAAACGAATCCGAGACGAGGCAAAGCAGGTTTCTGTATGACTGTTTAAGCAAGAAGTCCCCATTTGCAAATAGAGAGTTTGTTTTCCAGAGATAAAAAAAGAAGAAATCAATTTTCCCATCTTATTTACTAAGAGATTCTAAGGTTTGTGCATGTATATGTACACAAGTGTCCGTGTGTGTATACGCGCGTGTGTGTGCACTTGTGTGTATGTGTGTGCCTGCGTGTATGTGCCTGTATATCTGTGTGCTGTGTGTGTCTCTGCATGTATGTGTCCCTGTGTCCCTGTGCGTGAAGAACCAGCAGCCCCGAGCCCCTGCCCTACCTGGATCCCGGCCCCCCTCGGGACCAGTGGAAGCTTCTGACAGCGCGGCCTATAGTCGAGGGCCCCCGGGCATGCCATTCTAGGACGTGGGCTCTGCTCCGGGGGCCCCAGCGCCACTTCCTAGCTCAGCCTCTGTTCCTGCTTCCACAGACAGAAGCTGCAGGTGGGTCCTCCTGTCCTCGCCCAAGAACTTCAGCTCACCCGGGGCCAGTGCAATGCTGGAGCACAGAGGCGCTCGGTAGGGAGGTGATGTGAGCCGCTGCTGCCAGGCTGCAGGTGTGGCACACACACACAGCAGGAGCCACGGAATGGCGGGAAGGGGTGTCACAGCTCTTGGGCCCCACTGATGACCCTCACCCTCTCCGCCGAGCTGGGCGGGCAGCACTCCCACGCCACGATACTCTAGAGCCTGGCTGAGCTCAAGCGGGGCGGCCCTCCCCACAGAACGTCCTGGCAAGTTACTTAAGCCGTAAGGAAGTTCTTCTTTTAGTACAGCCCACGTTTCTCTTGCTTTAATTGAGCCGCATAAAAAAAGGCCTCATTACTCTCCTAGGACTTAAGAGCCTCGTGAGCCACCCGGGGCCTCTTTCGCCAACCTCGTTCCTTTCATCTTTCCTCCTGTCTCATCTTCAACCTTTAATCAATTATTCTGATAAGAAAGTTGCTATTAAACTTTGCAGCCTCTGCTCCGCTCCACTCAGAAATGACCCGGGCCTTCAAACCCTGCCGTCATTAGCGTAATGAGAGGTACCACTTCATAAGGAGGCCCGTTTCCCCAAGTCTGAAGAGAAAATTGCCCGCTGGTGTTTACACATGTGGACCAGAAAGCAAAAGCAGTCTGAATCTGCACGTTCCCACTCCGCCGGGTGCCAGGGCGACTCTCAGCCCCGCCTGTCCCCGCCGACGTGCCAGGCCCTCAACGAGGAGGAGGCAGGCCCTGCCTGAGAGGGACAGGCGAGCTGGACACTGGTCCCCTGCGGTCCCCGCCCTCCACTGCTGCGCCTCACCTCCCCTCTTTCCAGCGGCCTGCGAGCATTCGGGCCCCTTCTGCTGCCCGGCCGATTCCTGTGGGTGCCTCAGGGTCCTTCTCTGTCCCTGAGGTCTCCGCCCGCCGTCCTCCCTGCTGCTCTGTGGCCCAGGACTGCACAGGGCAGTGTGGCGTCCTGTACCCGGCTGCTCTGGGTCAGCTGACCTGTCTGAACTCAAACTCCAAATTCATCACCTGAGCTCCTCACCAGTACCGAACAGCCAGCGCTCCTCAAGCAGGAAGCAAAGCCTGCCCCGCCTGTGGCCGCCGCTCCTGGCCTCCACACCCTCTGCGCCCCCTCGGCTGGGAGGCTCAACTCAAGGTCCACAACAGCCTGCATGGCCCTCTTCACAGAGCCTCCCTCTTGGAGCCGATTCCTCCCCAGCCACACTCGCAGGCTGGGTCCCCGACCCTCCCAAGACACCGACTCCTCGGCTGGCCGCTCCAGCCCCACGTTCTGGGACACCGTGGCTCTCCCAGCCTCCTGCCTTTACTCGGGTGTCCTGCATCCCACGTGTCTCTGGGCCCTGGGGACACAAGCTCTGCTGGGCAGGTGGTGGCCAGGAGGCGTGGAGGGCCTGTGGGACTGGGCTGGGCGGGCGGCGCGGGGCCTGCAGGGAGGCCCCTCCTCGCCCTGCGGCTCCCTCCAAGGACACCTTCTGGCTGTGAGTGTGTCCGCCACTCCTGATAGTGTCCTCCTTCCCGTGAGTGTCACAGTGTCACATTAGAACATGGCAGCCAGGGTCTGGGCCCTGAGAGGCACCATTCAAGAACGGCTCAAGTGGCTATGGCGCTACACAGCCACAGTGTCCTCCTTCCAGTGTCACAGTGTCACATTAGAACATGGCAGCCAGGGTCTGGGCCCTGAGAGGCACCATTCAAGAACGGCTCAAGTGGCTATGGCGCTACACAGTCACAGAAGACCCACGCAGAGGGCAGCCCACACCACACCGCGTGGCCACATGATCCCACACTTAGGTGCGGCTGCCCACAGGAGTGTAGGACGGCCCAACAACCCAGTCTCAAGATCCGTTTTCAGTTGACCCAGTTTTGTCTTTAAAATGTCTGGGGATGATAAAGAAGGGGACGATTGATCTTTACTTTGGCATTTCATGACATTTGCCACGTTGAATGAACACTGGGTGAAATACAAACCCACATAAAGCCATTAACCCTCAGAGACTACTTGGCATCGCCAAATTAGCCTGTCCAACGGAACGACCCTGGCTCAGGGCCCTGCTGTAACCCAGCAGGCAGGATGACACCCCTGAAATAGCCAACCGGGCCCTGGATGTCAGTCAGGACGGCTTGGCTCTGCCCACAGGCCGCTAGAACTCCAAGGGAAAGCAGAGATGCGCACGGGGCAGGACTGTTGTGCACGAAACCCACCCTGCTCTGCGGCGCTGGACGGGAGGCCGTGGCTCAAGGACTCACAGGGAGGGGCTGGCGCACAGCAGAGGCCCCGAGGGCTTCGCAGATGGGGGTCCTGGATGACCTCAAACACAAGTCCACACTCTCCCAGGCAGAGGGGAAAGTATCCCCCTGAAAGCATCCAGTGCTCCCTGGTTTCATGCCTAGAGGAAGGGCCGGGAGCGGAGGGACAACTGAGTCCTTCCCACCATTCGCCAAGGTCCCAGGACAGAGCCCCACAGGGCTCTCCTCGGCCTCTGGGTGGCTGAGACCTTGTGGTCATGAGTACTGCAGTTCCTCCAGTGAGAGAAGCCAGCGCTGGAGATGTCGCCTCGCAGTGCTGTCTCCCATCTCCCTCTAGGATAATCCCAAAGCTGCGATCGACCCTGACAGCCGCCTGCAACTTTGAACTAACTACCGGGACCCAGAAGTCCGAATGGCCAAAGGCTCTGGCCAAGGAGCATTTGCTTTGAGGCTTCTCAAGAAGCGAATGAAAGGGAATGAGGGTCCGTGGATAGTGTGGTCTGCACGCACCTCTGCACCAGCCTCCGAGGCCAGAAGCTGGGCAAGGAGGGAGGCTGCCTCCCCCCGTCTCTGGACCCTGAGGCCCGGCATGGTCTCTGCCAAGCTCGAAGTGTTTGCTGTCATGGTTGTCTTTCGTACTTTGCAAGTAGATTGTCTCTGCTGGTTCTTTCTTTACCAAAGATCCCTGAAGTCTGAGGCTAGAGCGTTTGGGGCAGCTCTTGAGCGTAGGACAGGGGCTCAGCAGCATCTTCCAGCGGGCCTCTGAGGAGGGCCTGGGTTCTAGGTGACTGGGCCCTCAGATGAGCAGGGCATGTGCCTTGCCTTGGGGCTGCACAGGGACTCCTGCCCCAGCATCCCAGAGGAAGGGTGGAGGACCAGGAGTCCGGCATCCCTGAGCACCACTCCAAGCGTGAACCTCATAAGCGGCCTCAACTCCTGTCACATCCCCACAAAATAGCAGTCGTTCTTAAAGCAGGCAGTACCTTGGTGAGGAAACTGCTTTCACATATTAAAGAAGATGGGAAAAAAGTTCAAAAGGCAAAATAAAAATATACACTTCTACTCATCACAACTCAGTAGTAACACGACCACTGTGACTTGCTTTGGCTCAGTGTCTTCTCTGAGCACCAAAGAAGCGAATCTGGGATCTTTACACACATGCATGCATGTAGCTGAATACCATTTCAGGTCATGCTTCTCCTCCACACAGACCTATACTGAGCACTCCCCACACCAGCAAATATTACTTGAAGATGCAATGTTGGGCAGTTATGAAATATTCCAGCCAGCAATGTACCACAAGGTAGGGACTGCCCCCGTCTCGTCCATGCTGCTGCCGACTTGTTGACAATCGCAGATGGGTTCTGGATGGGAGCTCAGCTTCCCAGCAGGGCTCTGTCCCACATCCTGAAGAGTGAGCAGCCACCCTGCTCCCTGCAGCCTCCGCCAATCTTAAGAGGTACGATTTAAAAACCACAGCTTAGCTGGGCACGGTGGTGCACACCTTTAATCCCAGTAGTTGGGAGGCTGAGACAGGAAGATTGCAGGTTTGAGGCCGCCTCAGCAACGTAGCAAGACCCTGTTTCAAAATAAAAAAATAAAAAGGGCTGGGTGTGTAGCTCAGAGGTAGAATGCCCCTGGGTTCAATCCCCAGTACTAAAAAACAATTTTTTTTTTAAAAAGTACTGCTTGCTAACAGGTATCGTTTGTTTGTTTTCAGTTCTTTTGAAGATATTTTACATTTTCTAGACAGCTGCGTAATTTTTCATGGAAAGTCTGTTCTGGTTGTCTTCATTTTCCATGAGGACGTTTTCTTCCTCTTAGTTATTTGTATGAGTCCTTTGTATATGAAGGAGATAAGCTATGTTTTAGTCCTGTTTGTGAACAAAGGGTTTGGTTTGTCACCTGCCTTTTCAATTGGCTATGATGTTTCTGACACAGACATTTACAACATCTACACTGTGCTTGGAATGTGTCCCTTGGTGCAAATGAGCCCACATGTGACTGCAGGGCCCCCTCAAAATTCCAATTCAAAATTTCTGGGGGAAGCCGGGCGTGGTGGCGCACGCTTGTAATCCCAGTACTTTGGAAGGCGGAGACCGGAGGATCCGGGTTCGCGGCCAGCCTCAGCTCTCTCTCTCTCTCTCTCTCTCCCTGTCTCTCTCTCTGTCTCTCTCTCTCTCTCTACTCAGTGAGGCCCTCCGTAACTTCGTGAGACCCGGTTTCAAAATAAAGTATAAAAAAATAGGGCCGGGGGTGTAGCGCGGAGGTAGAACGCCCCTGGGTTCAATCCCCGGTACCGCAAAAAAAAAAAAAATTCCTGGGGGAAAATATTTTGATGGACTATTTCCTATTTGATATATCAATCAATTAAATTTTCTGGCAATTCACTAAAGGTATTTATGTGTGTCCTACAAATGAAACGAGATTCTAATCTGATGGGTGCTTTCTTTCGTATTAGTAACCGCTTTCCTCAACGAACGCTTACGCTTGCACCTCCCTGGGTCCGGCACGATGCCAGGGCTGAGGATCGGTGAGCCAGGCTGCAGCTCTGAGCTGTGTGCCTTATGTATGTGCACACAAGACTCCACGTGCCCCTTGGATGTCCCGACGTTCCTGTGGGGAACAACTGCCGACATGCGGGTGCTGAGAGGTGGGTCTTTAGGAGCTGACCATGTCCTCCCTCAGGAAGGGACAGCGCCTCAGGGCAGAGGCTGAAGGAGCCCCTCTGCCTTCTACGTTCTACCACATTAAGACACAGCAACCATGCTGCTGACCCTGCGTCTGCTGGTGCCTTGATCTTGGGCTTCCAACCTCTAGAACTGGGAGAAACACAATCCTATTGTTTATGAAGTACCCAGGCCCTGGTGTTTTGCTACACAGTGGGAATGGAGCGAGACATCCCATGTTCATGGAGGGTGACACAGACGGACAGACACAGGCCTGTCGCATAGAAGTCACTGATAAACAAGGCTGAGAGGGGCGGATGTTCCAAGGTGACCAGCTCTATAGAACAGGATGCCAGTTTCTGTTTCTAGGTGAGAATGGGTGCATGAACTCACTGGAAACGCCTGTGCTGGTCTTAAATGTAAGGCTTTGGCCATATTTGAATTTATCCCAAAATTAGGGAGCCACTCAAGTTAGGCTTTTTTTTTTTTAACCTTATGTGGAGGTAATTTTCACATTTTCCATTCTCCCAAAGCGTATAAGCCCCTTTCTGGAGCTGTCTCGGCTCCGCTTACCACGCTCAGCTCTGAATGCCTCTCTAGGTACACCTCGCAATATGCTTATCAGCTTATTTTCTAACCCATTCATTTTCACTTATTAACTCCTTTATCGTACACTGACTTTACTTTCCCTCTTTTAAATTTCTGAGTTAAAGGCTTAGTTTGTTTCTTTAAAAAATGTTTTTAAATAACAAAAGCAGCGCGGCTTTGCATTTGTTTACAGGTCCCGCGCTGGCCGGCTCTTGCCTTTAACTGTGTTCCTCTAACCACAGGATTTTCATCTTGACCCGTGCTATGCTGAAGAGGGCTCTTCAACAGCCAAGTGCTCGATTATTTAGTTTACACCTTGTATTGGTCAGATCAACAGAATTCACAGAATGAAGAAAGGAAGGGGGGGAGGAAGGATTTAGTAGATTAGCTCACAATGTAGTCCTGAATTTTGACCACACGTGAAAAGTCAGAGGAATCAGCAGCTGGTCGGGCGGTCTAAGAACCGGAGCCCCAGGATTGAAGCAACCACCAATTCAGTCCAGTCCAAGATGTGAAGATCAGGAAGCTCTTCGGAGAAACGATGGTGAAGTTTCAGTTCGAAGAG